>PVJS01044236.1:0-16740 GCA_004027185.1 Glis glis | reverse complement strand
CACACCGTGGAGGACGGAAGTCGCTGTCACACCGTGGAGGACGGAAGTCGCTGTCACACCGTGGAGGACGGAAGTCGCTGTCACACCGTGGAGGACGGAAGTCGCTGTCACACCGTGGAGGACGGAAGTCACTCCCACACTGTGGAGGACGGAAGTCCCTGTCACACCGTGGAGGATGGAAGTCGCTGTCACACCGTGGAGGACAGAAGTTGATTGCACATTATGGAGGCTGGAAGCTGCTCCCACATCATGGAGGACGGAAGTCGATCGCACATCATGGAGGCAGGAAGTCACTCCCACATCATGGAGGATGGAAGTTGCTTCCACATCATGGAGGATGGCAGCTGCTCCCATGTCACGGAGGCCAGAAGCTGCTCTTGCATCATGGAGACCAGAAGGCGCTCTTACATCATGGAAGACAGAAGTTGCTTCCACATCATGGAGGCCGGAAGCTGCTCTCACATCATGGAGAACAGAAGCTGCTCCCACATCATGGAGGATGGAAGTTGCTCTCACATCATGGAGGCCACAAGCGGTTCCCATATCATGGAGGATAGAAGTTGCTCCCACTCATGGAGGCCAGAAGCTGCTCTCACTTTATTTTTTATTTTGAAACATGGTTTCACTAAGTTGCTGAGGCTGGCCTTGAACCTGTAATCTTCCTGTCTCAACTTCCCAAGTACTAAGATTACAGGTGTGTGCCACTATGGCTGGAGGGTTTGGGGTTTTTAAATGGCTCATATAATTCCTGACTTTGTTGGACTAAGTAGGAGGGTCTTTTCTTTCTTTTCCTTCCCTTCTTTCCTTATGTTTTAGGAACATATTCTTTAACCTAAATAGATATTTCTGCAAGGGAGGTGTAAAAATGGGCAACAAGTATATGAAAAGTGTTCAACATAATCATCAGTGAACTGCAAATCAAAATCACTATGAAGTATCAACTCAAACCAGTCAGGATGGCTGTTAACAAAATGTCAAAAGATAACAAATGTTGGTGGGGGTGTGTAAAAAAGGGAACCCTTGTCCTTTGTTAGTGCAAATGTAAATCAGTGCAGTAATTGTGGAGAACAGTGTGGAGCTTTCTAAAAAAATTAAACATAGAGCCACCAGGTGACTCAGCAGTCCCTCCTCTGGATGCCCTGTCCCTCCAAATGAGATTACCACCTCATAAAGCTATCTGCACTCCTGTGTTCATTGCAGCATTATCCATAATAGCAAAGATATGGGAACAACCTTGATGTCTGCCAACAGAGAAAATGTGGTATACACATCCCTTATTATTCAGCCTTAAAAAAAGAAAGAGATCTGCCATTTGCCACTACATGGATGCACCTGTGGGACATTACACTAAGTGAAATACATCAGACATAGAAAGAAAAATATTGTGCGATCTCACTTATATATAGGATCTATTTTTAAAAAGTCAAATATACAGAGATTGGTAATAAAACAATGGTTATCAGGGGGTGGAAGTTGGGAGGAAGATGGGAGCTGTTAGGTCAGGGCATAGAAAATAGCAACTATGTAGGATAAAGAAAAAAATTCTATAAATCTAATGTACAACATGAGAAGCACAAAAAATAAAATTGTACTGTATTTGGGATTCTTGTTAAATGAGCAGATTTTAACCGTTCTTGCTATAAAAATAAACAACAAAATGAGTAACTATGTAAGATGATGGTTATATTAATTTGCTTCAGTATAGGAACCATTTTACTATTTGTATCCCATGTCATGTTGTATACCTGAAATATACACAAAAATTATTTGAAAAATATATATTTTTTCTTATACATGTAAATTATTTGAAAAAAATCATAGTTTTATAAAGCTATTTAAACACTGTTCTCACCCCATTCCCATTTTCTTCATTCCAGAAAAAATGATTATTAATCATTTTAGCTGGTTCTTTATTGATTGTCTTCCATTTCTCTAAATTAAATTCTCATGTTGCACCTTCCTAATATTCTCCCCATGGGCATTATCTCTGTCCAGCAGGCAGGATTTAGCTGTCTTCTATCACCTAGTGGCCTTCCTCACCTCAGCGCTCACACTTGCATTCTTCCTGTTTCGTGACCCTCCCTATTTAATTATATGATTCTTTTGTTTGAATGAATATAGGTTTGTTAGATCACTGTCTACATTATTATAATTTAAATGCTGCTCATAATTTCCTCCCCAGAATTAATAGTTGTCTTATTATTTGTTTGTTTATTTGGTTTCCTATGTCCTTATAATTTAAGCCAATCACCTATCAATTGTCTAACATGTTGAGATTCATTACGTAGTTTATTAGTCTTAGAGACCTCTGACTTGGAGCCCCAAATACCTGGTGCATAGCTACAGATCTGGGATATCCTATCACCATTAATCTGGAAAACTCCTCACTTCTAAATCAGATCTCCTCTTTCCTGCATCCAGTATTTCTTGATTTACTTTCTAATTTAGGTGGCTCACATCTTCTGCTGACTTTTTCAGTAATGGTACATGGACGATTGAATATTGGATTGAATTTCCTGACTTTTTTTTGATAATGTCTCTCTTATTTTCTTATACTCCATTAATAGTTTGACTGGGTATATATTCTTTCTACAATATTAACGGCATTTTTACATTGTGTGTGTGTGTGTGTGTGTGTGTGTGTGTGTGTGTGTGTGTTACTAGGGATTGAATTTAGGGGCATTCTACCTCTGAGCTACACCTCCAGTACTATTTTATTTTTTATTTAGGTACTGGGGATTGAACTCAGAGGCATTCTACCTCCAAGTTATACCCCCAACCTGATTTTATTTTTTATTTGGAAACAGGGTCTCACTAAATTGTGGAGGGCCTCGCTAAGTTGCCGAGGCTGCCTTTAAACCTGCGATCTTCTTATCTCAGCCTCCCAAGTACTGGGATTACAAGTGTGCGCCACCATGCCCGGCTTATTTTTTATTTTAAAACAGGGTCTCAGGCCGGGAGTGGTGGTGCACGCTTGTAATCCCAGTACTTTGGGAGGCGGAGACCAGAGGATCTGGGTTTGCGGCCAGCCTCAGCTCTCTCTCTCTCTTTCTCTCTCTCTCCCTGTCTCTCTCTCTCTCTCTCTCTCTCTCTCTCTCTCTCTCCCCTTAGTGAGGCCCTCTGCAACTTCGTGAGACCTGGTTTCAAAATAAAGTATAAAAAATAGGGCAGGGGGTGTAGCATGGAGGGCAACACTAAGTTGCTGAGGCTGGCCTTGAATATGAGATTCTCCTGTCTCAGGCTCTTAAGTACTGGGATTACAGCTATGTGCAACCATGCCTGGCTTCTACACTGTAATGTACTTTCTAGTGTTGCTACTAAGAAATCTGATGTTGCCAGGTGTGGTGGCATATATCTGTAATCCCAGTACTTAGGAGGCTGAGACAGGATTGCCAAGTTCAAGGCCAGCCTCAGCAGCTTAGTGAGACCCTGTTTCAAAATAAAAAAATTTAAAAGGGCTGGGGGTATAGCTTGGAGGTAGAATGCCCCTGGGTTCAATCCCCAATACCAGAAAAAGAAAGAAAGAAAGAAAGAAAGAAAGAAAGAAAGAAAGAAAGAAAGAAAGAGAGAGGGAGAGAGAGAGAGAGAGAGAGAGAGAGAGAGAGAGAGAAAGAGAAATGTGATGTTATGTTTAATCTTCAAATTTTATGTATGAAATGGTTTTTAAAATTGTCTTTCTATTAAAATTCATAGAATCTTTTCTTTGCCTCTACTGTTCAGGGAAATTCACAAAATAGATCACGATGTGGGTATACTTATTCATTGAGCAAGCACCTAAATGGTTCCTCCAATCTGGAAATTAATTAATTTTAATTCTGGGAAATTTTTTAAATTATTCATTGATAATTTGTCCCCTATGCTTTTTTGCTCTGTAGAATTCCTGTCATTCATATGTTGGAGTTTTCAGATTGTCTTTCAGTTTTCTTGTCCTTTTTCCTTTTCTAATAACTGTCTCTCTTTCTTTTCACTGAAGATTTCATGAGCTTCAACTTTAAACCTTTCTATTGAGAATTTTTCCCTCCTATTTTGTTTTTAATTCTCCAAAGCTCACTTTTGTCCTTTGAAATTTTCTTTTTCATAATATTCTGTTCCTTTTCTCATGAATACAATCTCATAGGATCTGCATCTCATAGGATATTAATGACAGATTTTTTTGTTGTTTGGTTGGTTAAATAAAAATTTCAGGAGGCCATTGTTTTGGACTAAGTTCCTGAACTAGGTCCAACAGACCAGACTGAAAATCAAAAAGGAGTCACTTGTCCTAAAGTTCAAGTCACCAAACCAAAAGTAAGTTGTTTTTCAACCTCACTAGTCAGATAACAGGAGAGAGCAATAATAACCAAATTTTCCAACAGGCCAATTTCAATCCACATTATAAGGAAGTTATTTCTGCTTTAATTCTTACCAAAAAAAAGTAACCTGAAGCAATATACTATTAACTGATCAATTACTATTCTATTGTCTATCTCCCTGTCTCTGTCTTATGAGAAAAGTAACTCTGAAATGACCAATCTGCTTTTTGTTCTTTGTTACTGCTTTCTTCAACCTTTCTTTTTCTTTTCTTTCTCTCCCCCTCCCTTTTTCTTTTGTGGTATTAAGGATTGAATCCAGGAGCATTCTACCCCTGAGCCTCACCCTCAGCCTTATTTTATTTTATTTTTTTGAAACAGGGTCTCTCTAAATTACCACACTCTGACCTCACACCTGTGATCCTCCTATTTCAGCCTCCCAAGTACTGAAATTACTGGCGGGCTCCACCACCCCTGGCTTTTCTTCAGCCTTGTCTATTAAATCAACCTCTGATTAATTATTTTTCCATTGTTCTGTCTCCTTGTCTCTGTCTTATGAGGAAAGTAACTTGAAACTACCAATTTGCTTTTAGTTCTTTGTTACTTTGTTATTCATTCTTTGTCTACTTTGTCTATAAAATCAACCTCTTGTTTTTTTTGTGTGTGTGTGTGGTACTGGGGATTGAACCCAGGAGCATTCTACCTCTGAGCTACACCCCCAGTCCTATTTTTTATTCTTTATTTTGAAACAGGGTCTCACTAAGTTGCGGAGGCCTCACTAAGTAGCGGAGCACCTCATTAAGTAGCTGAGGCTAGCTGTGAACCCTGATCCTCCTGTCTCAGCCTCCCAAGTACTGGGATTACAAGCGTGCGCCACCATGCCTGGCTAAAATCAACCTCTTTGGCTTAGCTCATCAGAACACTTTTTCTACCTATGGAGGGCTAAGGATGTAGCTCAGTGGTAGAGCATTTGCCTAGCATGTGCATAAGGCCCTGGGTTGAGGCCCTGGGTTCAGTCCCTAGTACAGAAAACAAACAAAGCAAAGCTATTTTGTAGAATGAAGTGTTGCCTGATTCTAGAATCGTAAGTAAAGCAAATTACGATCTTTATATTAAATATGTTGTAATTTTGTCTTTTGACAGTCCTTGAAACATTCCTTTTCCTGATTGGTCTCTTCCCTGTTGTTTCTGTTGCTTTCTCTCTTCTTTACATTTCTCAGATGTCTGGTAAATCCTGGTGGACTGCTGCGGTTGGAGAACGGAGACTAAGGAGCTGTTTGCCACTGAGCACCCGGGTGGGGCTTGCCCACTTAGAGCTTCACAAACAGGATAGTTTATTTGGGTAACTTGTCAGAATCTTCTAAGTCTTTCTTCTTTTCAAATCTGCTGGAACATTGTCCACATTCCACTCTTTGTGCGCCTCTGAACACTTATCCTCCCACCTTTGTTGGAAAAGGACCTTGCCCTCACCTGGGCTTTTCTGTATCTTGAGAATAAAGCTTCAGTCTCCTATTAGAGAAAGGGCGGGGCACTCACCACGGAATAGGGGCTAGAGGACATGACCCAGCTAGAGACTGAGCTGCTTCCACACGGTTTGCCCTGTTCTGTCCCCTTCACTCCCTTTCAAGAGAGAAACTCATGCTTCCGGTTCCTGAGCGGCGAAAGATTCTGCCACGCACATGTGTCATGCTGGTTCTTAGTTATTTTCTCTTCTTGGCTTGGATATCACTTTCTCAGGTCTACTAACTCAGTTACTACTCTTCCATCTGCTTTCTAGCTCCCCAATTTCTCACTTTTCCCACCTATTATTTTGTGGTTATACCTTTAAAAACTCTTTTTATTATAGTTTAATGGGGGAGAAAAATTAGAATCTAGGGCCATTAAACTCCCATCCAAATGGTGGCCCTAAACGTATAATATTTTATATTCTTTCCTGTGTCAAGTGATTTCTTTCTCTTCTATTCTATTGTAATCCTTATTTTTTAATTTTTTTGTGGTACTGGGGAATTGAACCTAGGGGAATTCTACCTCCAAGCTCTACCCCCAACCCTATTTTTTATTTACTTTGAAACAGGGTCTCACTAAGTTGCAGAGGACCTCACAAATTGCTGAGGCTGGCTAGGAACCTGTGATCCTTCTGTCTCAGCCTCCCAAGTACTGGGATTACAAGCATGCACCACCACACCCAGTATTGGGCCAGGCATGGTGGCACACACCTGTAATCTCAATACTTGTGAACCTGAGTCAAGAGGATCACAGGTTCAAGGACCACCTTAGTAATGTAATGAGACTCACAGCAACCTAGACAGACCCTGTTTCAAAACAAAACAAAACAAAACAAAAATTAAAAAAGGGTGAGGTGTAACTCAGAGGTAGAATGTCCCTGGGTTGAATCCCCAGTTCCTCCCCCCCCCAGAAAAAAAGAAGTTATTGGGTCTTGTTAGAAATCTGTATTCTTTTATACTTATCAAATTATATTGTACAAATTATTTAATAGTAAAATAAGATGAAATAATTTTCTTCTAAGTTTTTTGTCTTTGCCCTTGGGCATTTGTACATTCATCTCTCCTTCTGGCTAAACTAGTAGTTTTAACCGAGGGCAGTTTTGTCACCTTAGGCAACACTTGGCAATGTCTGAAGTCCTTTTGATTTTATTTTTGGTCACAACTGGGGCTGCTATTGGCATTTATTGGGTAGAGACTAGGTGTGTTGCCAACTATTCCAAAGTGCACAACATAGTGTTTTACAGTAAAGAATTATCTGGCCCAAGATATCAATTATGCTGAGGTTGGGGAAACCTTGCTCTGAACATTGCATTTCTTCTTTTCCTCCTCCTCCTCCTCCTCCTCCTCCTCCTCCTCCTCCTCCTTCTTCTCTTCTTCTTCTTGTAGTACTAGGGATTGAACCTAGGGGCATTTTACCTCTGAGCTGCACCCCGAATTCCATTTTTTATTCTTTATTTTGAAACAGGGTCTCACTAAGTTGCGGAGGACTCGCTAAGTAGCTGAGGTTGGCTGTGAACCCGGATCCTCTGGTTTCAGCCTCCCAAGTACTGGGATTACAAGCATGCACCAACATGCCCGGCTAAACCTTGCATTTTCAACATCGGCAATGGTGCCCCCAAGGAGTTGAAAACTGGTTCTTGAGGTGGGAGGGTGGGAGTTGTTGTAACTATTACAAATTGAACATCCCTAATGTGAAACTTGAATTTTAAAATGATTCAAAGAGCCAGGAATGGTGGCACAGGCTTGTAATCCCAGTACTTGGGAGGCTGAGACAGGAGGATCACAGGTTCGAGGACAGCCTCAGCAAGTAGTGAGACTCATCACCCTAGCGAGACCCTGTTTTAAAATAAAAATAAAATAGGGCTGGGGGTGTAGCTCAGAGGTAAAATGCCCCTAGGTTCAATCCCCAGTACCACACACACACACACACACACACACACACAAGATCCAAAATCCAAATATGCTTGAATGTCAATATAATGCCATAAGTGGAAAATTCCACACCATGAAATTTCGTTTCATGTATAAATTATTAAAAAAAATTTTTTTTGCGGTACCAGAGATTGAACCCAGGGGTGTTCTACCTTCGAGCTACACCCCCGGCCCTATTTTTTATCCTTTATTTTGAAACCGGGTCTCACGAAGTTGCGGAGGGCCTCACTAAGCAGAGAGAGAGAGAGAGACAGAGAGAGAGAGAGCTGAGGCTGGCCGCAAACCCAGATCCTCCGGTCTCCGCCTCCCAAAGTACTGGGATTACAAGCGTGCGCCACCACGCCCAGCTTAAAATTATTAAAAATATTTTATAATTTATCGGGGCTGGGGATGTAGCTCAGTGGTAGAGCACTTGCCTAGCATATGTGAGACCCTAAGTTTTATTCTCAGCACTACAAAAAAAAATAAAAGAGAGAGCCATAATAATGTTAATTTATGCTATTGTATGTAAATTGTTCTATTGCTGCATCACTTTGAATGCCTATTCATTGAACTATGCAATCTCTCTCTCTTTTTTGTTTTATTACTTTTATGTTTTTTTTTTTTTTTTGGTTCTGGGATTGAACCCAGGGACATTCAACCTCCAAGCAGCTACACCCCCATCATTATTTTATTTTTTATTTTGAAATGGGGTGTTGCTCAGTTGCTGAGGGTCTCACTAAGTTGATGAGGCTGGTCTCGAATCTGTGATCCTCCTGTCTCACCCTCCCAAGTACTGGGATTACAGGTGCGTGCCACTACAGACAGCTGAACTATGCAATCTCTTTCTGACTTGATTCTGGTAAGCTTAATATACTATAATGATAAATACTAAATACCAAAATAAAATAAACATTATTAAAAATTTTAGACTTAGTAGAAATTCAACCATTGACTTTTATTAAATCCAAATACTTTGAACTCTTGAGAAAATCTTCAACAACATTGCAAGTAATAATAGTATTATGTATAAAATCTCTATTGAGTCCCTACTCTAAAAAAATTACTTCTTAGCCGGGCGTGGTGGCACACACTCGTAATCCCAGTACTTTGGGAGGCAGAGACCGGAGGATGCGGGTTCGCGGCCAGCCTCAGCTCTCTCGCTGTCTCTCTCCCTGTCTCTCTCTCTCTCCTTAGCGAGGCCCTCCGCAACTTCGTGAGACCCAGTTTCAAAATAAAGTATAAAAAAAAATAGGGCCGGGGGCGTAGCGCAGAGGTAGAACGCCCCTGAGTTCAATCCCCGGTACAGCAAAAAAAAAAAAAAAAAAAAAAAAAATTACTTCTTTTTTTAAATTCCACCTGCATTTACAAATTTAGTAGTTACCATTAATCACATATCTTCCAAATAATCTCAAAATTCTACTTTAGGAATTTTCTGTATGGGTCAGAGTCTTTTACTTCTATGTACCCTTTCTTTATAAGCATCCAAGTTCCAGCACCATGCTAGATTTGTAGGTGTTTTTATATTTGACACATTAATTTAATTAGCATAGTACTGTTATGTGGGGGTAAAATACTTTCCTTGGAGGGAATTGTTATTTGCAAAAAATATCAGAGATCAAGATCTGTTTAGAAGGCAAAACATCAAAACCACAGATTAACGTATCACAAGACAACTTACTATAACATAGGAGTCTCATCAGGGTTCAATTTACCCATGAATTCCAGCCACCCTTGGTCAACTCGCTTTGTACAATATACTGATGCTAGTTCTTTTAAAATGTGATATGTCTGTTGGGAGAATTATTGCTTTTGTAAGTTTTCTGCACCTGGAAACCTGTGTATAGCAGGAAGGTAAACAAAGGAGAGTGGTCTACATTGATCTGTGATTATGATAAGAGAATGGGTATATTTGTTGATGAGTATGCAAATGGTAATATGACATTTCCATGGCTCTTTTTGACCTGTCTCTAAGTATTAGCATATTGATTCTGGTTCATTTTCACGACAGAATTTACTTCTTTTTTATTTATTCCTTTTGTTACTGTGTTGGAGAAGCTCAAGTTGAAAGGCACTCTTGCTAGTTTCACTCCCACCAGAAGGACAAAGATAGATAAAATCCAACAATCACAAGGTAGATTGCACAACTATTTGCAAATGCTGCGCTCAAGTCCTTGAAGCTGTGATGCATGCAGCTGGACATGACCTTGATATGCCTTGAGGCAAAATCTGATCACAGCAAAACCCAAGGATATTTGGGTCGGTGTCCCTCAAGAAGTTGTTATTACAAAACATTCTTCTACATTCCAAATAGCTGTGTCAAAAGCCTCACACAGTTGTTAGATGATTAGTGAGACCTCATGCATTGGAATAGCAAAAGCCATGCACAATAGAAGTTTTATCAGATCCCTTTGTTAAATGATCTGCTCTGTTCCTGAGATGAGTCAGGATATCTTCTAATCATGGAAGAATTCTTGTTTAGTGAATCTTTGCATCCTTACTATGTGTTCAGTCTTGTCAGTTTCATCCCAGAGTGTAAAATAATCCCTGTCATATGTGATGTAGACTCATCGGTACTGATGGGTTCATATTGTCCTAGGAAATCATCAGGATTTTGTGGCTGTAAAATAAAGACATACCATGTATTTTCCTGAGCACTGTTGCTGCAGCATCATGCACTGGCCACTGGGAAACTACCTACAAAACAGAAGGGCGTTTAATCTGTTGGAATGAACACAGCAAATGTCAGCATAAAGCTACCTTCTTTCCTTCCTTCCTTCCTTCCTTCCTTCCTTCCTTCCTTCCTTCCTTTTTGTGGTACTGGGGATTGAACCCAGGGCCATTCTACCTCTGAACTACACCCCCAGCCCTATTTTATTATTATTTTTGAAACAAGGTCTTGCTAGATTGATGAGTCTCACTACTTGCTGAGGCTGTCCTCAAACCTGTGATCCTCCTGTCTCAACCTCCCAAGTACTGGGATTACAGGAGTGTGCCACCACGCCATGATCAGCATAGATCATGCTTTAAACCACTGCCTCATTTTTCCTTTTTTTTTTTTTGCGGTTCTGGGGATTGAACCCAGGGGTATTCTACCACCAACCACCCCCATTCTATTTTTTCTTCTTTATTTTGAAACGGGGTCTCACTAAGTTATGGAGAACCTCACTAAGTAGCTGAGGCTGGCCATGAACCTGAGATCCACCTGTCTCAGCCTCCCAAGTACTGGGATTACAAGTGTGTACCACCATGCCTGGCATCATTTTTGCTTTTAATAAATAGTAATACTGAGCATCTTGCCCATCCTTTTCTTTAAGATAAATTAAGCTTACATTCGCTCATTCATTTCATAATATTTATGAAGTGTCTTCAACACGCTAGGCCCTGTCCTAGGCACATGCAATAAAACAGAGAACTTGGTCCTTGTGGGAGCTACATTCTGGTGGAGACCAAAAATAAACAATATAAAATAAATCTGATAAAGGGTATGTTACCTGCTTAAAACAAACGGCAGAAGAAGGATGTCATGTCATGCTAGGAAAGTCCATTTGTAATTTTAGATAAAATGGCAAGAGAAACTTGCGCTGAGAAAATAACTTGAGAGAAGATGTGAAGGGTCAAAAGAGCTAGCACACGTCTATGAGAAAGGAATCCTATGCAGAGGTCACAGCAAGCTTTACAGAAGCCCTGAGGTAAGAATGTGCTTGGCAATTTTGAGATGAAAGGAGGCAGTGCCGCTATGTAGTGTAGTGAGCAGAAGGGTAGAGTCACTGGATGAGGTCAGAGAGATAAGAAAAACAGATCTTAGAGGGCCCTTCAGGCCACAGAAAGGATTTGGCTTTTATTATGTATACTACTCACAGTTACAAATTCTTACTTTTTTTTTCTTTACCTTGTCTGATAGCAAAATCATCCATGTAGCCTTAGGGAGTATTTCTACTGTTATAGTAAGAACTAAAGAAGGAAACAGGTTTTTTTTTTATTGTTGTGTTTTGTTTTGAATTTGAGCCTCCAATTTACAATCCTCCTGCCTCAGTCTCCCAAATCACTCCTCCTGCCTCAGTCTCCCATGTTGCTGGGATTACAGGTGTGCACCCTTGTGCCTGGCCCTAGTAGTCTTCTACTGGTTTCCCAGGTCTAAGGGTGCTCCACATCAGCGCATCCTTTCTAGGTAGTGTGATCACTTTTGGCTGAATGTTAGGCTTGATTCCTGTTGTTCACACTTCTTCCAGATACATTCCTCCCCCCTCCCAATTCCTACATTATACCGTACACATATTGTTCAACAAGAAGAGAAAATAATTATTCATGACTCTTGTTAAAGATGGTAAGCTGACTTCATTCAGAGGGCGCCATGGAGGAAGGTACTGGGGCTGCTGCCACAGGACTTACAGCAGAGGAGAGAGATTGAACCCACCTCTAAGTCCAACAAGGGCAAGTGGGGATTTATAATCAAGGAGCAGGGTAGAAACCAATGGAGGAAAATTACTAAAGGGAAACACTGAGGATAAGAAGTTTCTATCTAAATTGACATGATAGGATTTTTTTTGAGGTGCTGTGGTTTTAACTCAGGGGTGCTCTACCACAGAGCTACACCTCAGCCCTTTTGTGTGTGTGTGTGTGTGTGTGTGTGTGTGTGTGTGTGTGTGTGATACTGGGGACTGAGCCCAGGGGTGTTCTACCTCTGAACTACACCCCACCCCTATTTTTTAAAATTTTTTGTGGTACTGAGGATTGAACCTGGGGGGCATTCTACCTCTGAGCTATACCTCCAGCCCTATTTTTTTATTTTGAAACAGGGTCTCTCTAGGTTGATGAGAGTGTCACTACTTGCTGAGGCTGTCCTCGAACCTGAGAACTTCCTGTCTCAGCATCCCAAGTACTGAAATTACAGGGGTGTACCACCACACCCATCTTATTTTGTTTTATTTTAAAGCATTGTTTCACTAAGTTACCATGTGCTGGCCTGGCCTCTAGCCTGTGATCCTCCGGTCTCCGCCTCTCAAGTACTGAGACTACAGGTGTGCGCCACAAGCCTGGCTTCACTCCCAGCCCTTTTTATTTTTCATTTTGAGATAGGGTCTTGCTAAATTGTCCAGGCTGACCTCGAATTTGGCATCCTTATGCTTCAGCCTCCCAAGCAGCTGGGATTATAGGTGTGAGTCACCTGGCTCAGTGACATCACAGGGTCTGTATTCAAACTGGCTGTATTCAAACAAGGATCAAGAAGGAAGTTCAAGGTTCATCATACTCAGAAAGGACTCAGACCAAAGATGTGGTCTTTGCCTCTTTGTCAAAGAAAGCCTTTGTCAGTATCATCATTATATCATATATAAGAAAAAGGAAGGCAAACTCTTAGCATTTCCATATCCTTCTGCCCTTTTACTCTGTTTTTATTCACATATGAAAGTTTCCTTTGGAAGTTTCTTGAACTTCTGACCTCTCCTTCACTTTGGTTCTGTTGTCATTCCTCCTCTTCGTTTCATCATGATATATTCGCTCATGATCACAGCATTTCCTTTTAATTCCCATATATTAGTTATAGCACCCATCATTTTGGGGATACCACACCAAGGCTCCGAGTATGTGATTAGGGAATTGAGGGTGGGAGGGAGCTCTTCTAAGATTACAAAGCCCTGGTTTATAATCTGACTGACTCTGCAAACTTTCAATCCACATTGGAAGCTGTTTAATGCCTATCTAAATTCAACTCAACCTCTCAGACTAATCTCCCTTAAGTAGTAGGAATTTAGGAAAGGTTGGCCAGCAATGTCATATCAAGTTAGCCTAGCTCCTTGTTCTCTTGACTTTGTACAACAGATAAAATATATAATTATTCTTGTGACTGAATTAGTGCTAGGAACTGGTTCCCCTTATTTTCCAGTAAACGGCATTGAACTCTGTATGTGGGCTGTTGTTTTTCAGTTCCTCTAAAATTGGGGTATGATTTGGTCATTCAGGTATTGTCCTTTCACCCATTCAGTAGCTGAGACCCTCCTCTTCAGGACAAGACTTCTGTGACCTGAACCTGCTTTCAGGGAGAAGCAACTTGATTACATTGAGAGGAATCTTTAAAAGCATCAAAAATAGATTTCCCCTGTTGGAAGAACTCAGTTACTCATGAGGATGGCTTTTAGAGCCCGTCTAGTTGAAATAAGCCAGAAATGACCTCTTCACATCTAGGTCTTCAGCTGGAGAAAGTAATGAACTTGAATTCCTCACATTTTTTTCTGAACTTCTGAGCAAGGCTACAGAAAATTAAAACAAAACAAAAACAAGACAAAACAAAACAAAACAAAAAATCCCCAGGATGACTAATATTTGTTAAATTTAAAGTTAACTGCTTCAACTGGGCCCTGAACAATGGTGGACAATTTTTTTTTTTTTTTGCCATGAGAAACTTTATTGGATAAATTCTACAGGAGGGTCCAGGAGTGAAGTAAAGGGAAGAGAGAGCCCCTGCAGCATGGTGGGCTTTTCAAAACCCCCAGAAAATGCACCCCTTTTCATATATATTCATTTTGGGTGTCGTGCCACATTTCTGTGAGGCTGCACAGGTTTGTATCCTGGGAAACCTAAAGCTGGATTGTGATAGGCTGGGAGTCTCTGACCACAGCTGGGTGGGGCAATTCCAGTCTTTCCTCTTGGGAAGGGTTTTCCCTGTCTTTTTTTTCTCTCTGCCCAGTCTTATTTTCTATCTAACTACCTACCATTCTCCTCTCAAGAAGTAGAGGCCCTGAAATCATTTAGGGAATATGGGCGAAGGTTCGTCTTCTGTAGTTTCTTCAAGCTGGATAGGGATGTAGGCACGTCAGAGCCTCCTGCTCTTGCTATTTGTCAGGACAGGGCATGCTGTGACAGGAGAAGCTGTTTCCAAGAAGAAAGGCTGGTCCAGGAGTCCCCAATAGTGGCCAGCATCCACTGTAGAGAGGGGTTGGCAGTCCAGCCTGAGTTTTGTTTGAAGTTTGGTAGCCTGGAGTAGGGAAGAAACAAACTTTGTTAGCAGGTTTAGGAGACAAAGGCCAAAGAGTAAGATCAGGAATATTGTGCTAAAGGCCCCCAAGAAGCAAGAGCTGAGAAGGCCCGGACCCGGTGTTTTGTTTTTTTTTTTTCTTTCAGTACTGGGAATCCCAGGGGCATTCTAACTCTGAGCTATACCCCCAGCCCTATTTTTTATTCTTTATTTTGAAACAGGGTCTCACTAAGTTGCAGAAGGCCTCACTAAGTAGCTAAGGCTGGCCACGAATCCAGATCCTCTGGTCGCAGCCTCCCAAGTACTGGGATTACAAGCATGCGCCACCATGCCCGGCATCGGACCACGTTTTGATATCCATTTCTGGGTAGCTTGCTCCCTCGGGTTGGATGCCCTTTTTGTTAAGTGTCAAATACTTTTTGAACACGACCTGACTTATTGACATAGAAGGAATATTTTTCTGAAATATAAAGCCTATTTTCTTTTGGCCACTGTAATCAAGTCTAATGTTCATAGCCAACAGGCATGGGCCTAGGAGGAGTTAGCAGCTTGTAGTAGCCTTTGAGCTGCTTGTGTTGTGGGAAGATAGAGATGATAGAGGGGTGTTTAGGTAAAAGAATCTACTTATCCATTTGTCTTTTGAAAAGGAACCGGAGGTCTTCTATGTGTGTACAGGTATAGTTGTTTGTGGGTAATTCTGGAGAATGAACAGCTTCATCCGACGTAGCCTGGGGCTTGACCCTGGAGTGGTGGATCCAGCTGGCAATTCCTGGTACCTTGATGGTGGTAGGAGTGGACAAAAGAACAGGAAAGGGTCCTTTCCAAAGTGGGGCCAGTTGGTTACCTGGCTGGTTGTCACAATAGGTTTTAATTAGCACCATGGACCCTGGCTGGTAGAGGGGTTTAGTTGAGTCTCCAGGGGGACAATTTTTTTTTTTAATTTCTCAAACAAGTTTGTCTTTCAGTGCTTCATTATGGTGATTTAAAATCTAATTTCCCTCAAACATTTGACTTCAACCATTTTCTCTCCACTTCTCGCCTCTTTTTCTGCAGTGGACCTTGATAGCAAACATAGAAACCCTTGGAGAAGAACTCCCTTGGTGCTCCAGACCCACATTTGTGCACTCGATGTGTCCCTACCCTTCTCCCCTGCTTTAGCTCCAGTTTTTCTTTTCTTTTTTCTTTTTTTGTGTGGTACTGGAGATTGAACCCAGGGGCATTCTACATCTGAGCTATAGCCCCAGCCCTTTTTATTTTATTTTTTGTTTTGAAACAGAGTATTGCCAGGTTGCTGAGGCTCACTATGTTGTTGAGGCTGTACTTGAACCTATGATCCTCCCATCTCAGCCTCCCAACTACTGGGATTACAGGTGTGTGCCACCATGCCTGGCATTCCAGCTTTATTGGAGAGCATCTGCTATCCCTTTTCTGAGGCTATTCCCCCTGTCCTTACACTGGATCTGAGAATTAACCTCCCTTTCCAGTCTCTAACCTCTCCCACCTTATTAACTCTTTCTCACTCACTAGATTCAAATACATGGTATTAAGCAAACAAATAAACAAACAAACATTAAAAACACCCAAATATGAACAAGAAGCATACCAAACAACATCCCTAGATCTCACATCTCTTTTTAGCTCCTGAACTCTCTCTTGCTTTTTATAGTCCAAATGCTTGAACAAGTTACCCATAATTTTTTCGTCTCTGCTTTCTAACCTCCTGCTGCTTTCTGCAAGCCCCACAATCTGCTTCCCTCTCAACTATTGCCCTCAAACTGCTTTCATCAAAATGCCAAATGGCACCCATGCACTCCATAAGCCCTTGACTTATTTGCTTGACCCTTCAAAGAGTTTTACACTTGCTGGGCGTGGTGGCGCACGCTTGTAATCCCAGTACTTTGGGAGGTGGAGACCAGAGGATCCGGATTCGCGACCAGCCTCAGCTTGCTCTCTCTCTCACTCTCTCTCTCTCTCCTTAGTGAGGCCCTCCGCAACTTTGTGAGACCTGGTTTCAAAATAAAGGATAAAAAAATAGGGCCGGGGGTGTAGCTCCGAGGTAGAA
>PVJS01044235.1:0-16740 GCA_004027185.1 Glis glis | reverse complement strand
AATAAAGGATAAAAAATAGGGCCGAGGGTGTAGCGCGGAGGTAGGATGCCCCTGGGTTCAATCCCAGGTACCGCAAAAAAAAAAAAATCCCCATTACATCGAAGACACCATGCCACTTCCACTCTTGGAAGGGACTACTGCACCATTCTCTGGAGACTGAACCCAGGGACATTCTACTTTCGAGTCACATCATCCAGCCCTTTTTAGCTTTTATTCCCAAATAGGGTCTCACTAAATTTCTGAGGCTGGTCTTGAACCTGCGATCCTCCTGCCTCAACCTCCCAAGTACTGGCATTATAGGCATGTGCCACCACGCCTGGCTGCATTCTTACCCTTCTAACATGGTCTCCTCTCTTAAATGGTCTTCTCACTTTACTAAGTAAATCATTTATACTTAATTCATCTGTGTCTCTGGACTGAAACATTTCTTTTGGGAAGATAAGAATTAAGGTACCACCATCTGGCAACACATCCACTCACCCAACCCTTCCCCATAGACGTGTCTCTGACTATAGATGTTACAGAAGTATCTAGAAGTATTCCAGCAGAGATGTGTTGATGAGGCTGGCAGGGAGCCAAGGGTGGGTGGCATTGGCTGAGTGGTTAGGCTGAAAGTGGTTAGGCCTCTCTGATCTGAAGGCCCATGAATCCCTAAAGTGCTTGAGTTGTCATTCTCTAGAATCTTTCTGCTGCCAAAACTCTGCAAAGCAAGAAATCCTAGCTCTGCACATGGGAGAGATACATATGCCAGGAAAGGACCATCTTCCATAAAGTGAAAAAAAGCATTGTGAATCTAACTTGTGCCACCTGTCTACTCATGGGGACCTAATGAAACACATTTGTGTTCATTTTTTCTGATATGTTTGAAACAGCTATCAAGATCACATAAGTATTTTTTAAAATAAAAAACTCACTCTTTGTCCGGTTGTCCATTTCTGTTTTCAACGAATCTGGAGTTGTTGTGGCTGGAGGCAACTTCTTCCCAATAGTCTGAGGGGGCAAAAAGATGATTTTACACATCAAGATGACTGTCTTCACTAAGCAAAGGAACAAAATAAAGATCATAATGACAAAATGCTCAAAATTGGTTAAAAAACACTTAAGTTTATGCATTGCTCTGTATATTGGCTGCCACTTTTTTTTTAGTCGTGTCATTTTTTTTAAAAAAAAACTTATACTTTTACTGGTGCATTATAATTATACACTATAGTGAGATTCAAAGTGATACATTCATACATGCACACATCACTTGGTGAATTTCCCTCCACTCCCACTTTGTTTTTGTGGTACTGGGGATTGAACCCAGAAGCATTCTACCTATGAGCTAACCCCCAGCCCTATTTTATTTTTTATTTTGAAACAGGGTATCACTAAGTTACCGTGCACTAGCCTTGAACCTACAATCATCCTGTTTCAGCCTCCCAAGTACTGGGATTATAGGCATGCACCTCCATGCCCAGCCCACTGCCACTTTTTTTCTTTTGGTGGTACTGGCGATTGAACTTGGGGCCATTTACCGCCAAGCTGCACCCTCAACCCTTTAAAAATTTTTTTTTTGTTTTCAAATAGGGTCTCACTAGGTTGCTGAGAGTTTTACTACATTGCTGAGGCTGTCCTCAAACCTGTAATCCTCCTCTCTCAGCCTCCCAAATACTGGGATTACAGGTGTGCACTACCATGCCTGGCCCACTTTCACTTTTGTAATAGCTCTGACCCTCAATGACAAAGAAGGGGGAAAACTAGATAAAAAGGAATTTATCCTTGAAAGCACTTAGTACCTCTTATTTTCCTTCTTCCTTGATGGTCCTTAAAAATTTTTTATTTTAAACAGAGAAAACAGGTAGAGTTCCTTTCATGTTATGAGATACCAACTACACCTATGAAAGCATGGTACCTGGTTCAGTGAAGGTGTTCAATAGTAACTGCTGAGTAGAAGCATGGGAATGGGGGGATAGAAGGAAGGGATAAAACGATGGTGAGCTAGGACAGATGGATGAATGAACAGGTGAATGGTTAGGCAAAAGTCAGGGTGTCCCGGGCAACTTGACCTTTCTTGCAATCTAAGATTTCAGTTGCCTCACAGGGCTATAGGCAAATCCTCTTATCCTGGATGACAGATCTACCTGCCCCTGCCCCAACAAAAACAAGGAGGGCCAGCAGCTCCTTTCCCACCAGTCTTTTAGCCTTCTGGGGCCTTGAAAAGGTCCAATGCCTCTGACCCTGTGCATCTATTGACTACTTACAAATAACTATACTTTAGCTGGGCATGCTGACGCACACCTGTAATCCCAATACTTGGGAGGCTGAGACAGGGATTACGGGTTCAAAGCCAGCCTCAGAAATTTAGTGAGACCGTCAGCAATTTAGCAAGACCCTGTTTCCAAATTAAAAATAGGGCTGGGGTGTAGCTTGGAGGAGGTAAAAGGCCCCTGGGTTCAACCCCCCAGTACCAAAAAAAAAGACTATAGTTTATTTTGAGTTCATTTCCTCTCCTTCATTTGGAGCTAATTCTATTATCATTCATTATTTATGAACCATCTATAGAGAAGAATAGATATTGTCTCCGCCTAAAGATGTTCCTGAAAACAGAGGCTGTTTGGCAGCTTGAACCCCAGAACATATACACAAACCAAGCAAACTGCTGGCTCCAGAGGTGAGAACTATTCCCACTCTTTTCTTTTACCACCACACTTGTATGACCATGATTAATGCGTGAGGACTGTATCTATTGAGGCCAGAGAAACAGCTGTCACACCAAGTAGCTGGGTAAATCGACCTCCTCTTCACTGAAGGGCTTCACCAACAAGAATCCCAGCCACTGGGAAAACTGAACGTCTCTGCCCCCTCAAACGCATGGCGAGGAATGAGCTGCATAATTCAAATACTGGCAGGGTGGAATTTTCCTTCAAATAAAACCGATTCACCACAGTTTTTAATTTGAAAAAGTTCTTCATGCTTCAAACGCTGAAGCTACCATTAAATATGAATAAATCACCAAAAGAAGATAAGATAAATCTGCAGCCCTTCATGAATTTTTAAACACGTTTGTGACGGAAAGCCTTTGCATTTTACACGGTGACATTTTTATTTAGTGCTGCGAGGCTTGCTATATTGGATAAAAAATGAAACCCCAAATAATATGCCACCCCTTGACTGTTGCTAAGTATTCCAACTAATAACATTTTATGATTCCAAGGAAGCATAAGGGAAGGTAAAAAGTTTGATGTTCTCCTGCCATAAGGTCAAATTTGATGAAGAACTGTCCTTAGGCTGGGCGCAGTGGCACATGCCTGTAATCCCAGGACTTAGGAGGTTGAGACAGGAGGATTGCAGGTTCGAGGACAGCCTCAGCAACTTAGCGAGGCCCTCAGCAATTTAGTGAGACCTTGTTTCAAAATAAAGAATCAAAAGGGCTTGGGGTGTAACCCGGAGGTAGAATGCCCCTGGGTTCAATCCCTGGTACCCCCCCCTACACACACACATACAGAAAGAACTGTTCTTAGAATTATCTTGAAAACTCAGGTATGGCAGTAAAACTAGATGCTCTCAAAGCCACATCTCCTTCACATTCCAGTTTCCACTTTCAAAGGAATCACCACCAATCTCTGTTTTTCCCTTCTGGGGACTGGAGCAAAGCATCACTACTATTGACACATTATGAAGAAGGAAACAAAAGCTATTAGAAGCTCAGTTATCCCTGATAGTGGAGAATGAAATCAGAAAATTCAACAGGGAGCTGGGTGTGGTGGCACATGCCTGTAATCATAGTACTTGGGAGGCTGAGACAGGAGGACTGCAGGTTTGAGGACAGCCCCAGCAACTTAGAGAGACCCTGTTTCAAAATAAAAAATAAAGCCGGGCGTGGTGGCGCATGCTTGTAATCCCAGTACTTGGGAGGCTGAGACGGGAGGATCCAGGTTCGCGGCCAGCCTCAGCTACTTAGTGAGGCCCTCTGCAACTTAGCGAGACCCTGTTTCAAAATAAAAAATAAAAGGCCAGGCGTGGTGGCGCACGCTTGTAATCCCAGTACTTTGGGAGGCAGAGACCGGAGGATCCGGTTTTGCGGCAACCTCAGCGCGCATGCGCGCGCGCGATCTCTGTCTCTCTCTTTCTCTCTCTCTCTCTCTCTCTCTCTCTCTCTCTACCTAGTGAGGACATCCACAACTTCGTGAGACCCAGTTTCAAAAATAAAGCATAAAAAAATAGGGCCGGGGTGTAGCGCAGAGGTAGACCGCCCCAGCGTTCAATCCCCAGTACCACAAAAAAATAAATAAATAAAATAAAATAAAATAAAATAGGGCTGGGGGTGTAGCTTGGAGGTAGAATGCCCCTGGGTTCCATCCTAAGTACCACAAAAATAAATAAATAAATAAAATAAAATAGGGCTGAGGGTGTAGCTCAGAGCTAGGATGCCCCTGGGTTCAATCCCCAGTACAAAAACAAAGGGAAAGAAAACGCAGTGGGGAACAGCATTCCCAATCCTGACTTTACCTTCCTGAAAACAAATGAGACATACAATGGTTCAGGCTTTAAACCAGATGCCTTACTTTGGAGAAACCCTGGCAGGCTGTATATTCCTTCAACTCCCCCTTCTTAGGTAACAAAGGGAATTCTACTTTCAGGTGTGATGTCCCGGTTTACCAGAATCTTCAAGCTCACAGACATCAAGACAGACCACCAGATAAATATGCTTACTTCAGTAGAAAAAGACATGAAAAAGCAACGCATACTCTGGTTTTCCTTCTATTTCAGAAAATATAATGCACTGGCCTCTGTATAGATCCCAGTAACAGGGATGATGGTGAGGTTGATATATTCATCTTCAGTGGGGGGGGGTGCTAGACCTTGAAGCCTTCCTTCTCCTTCATGGGCCATGATTAAAAGTCTAGTAGAATAAGATAAGTTCCTCCCCTCTCAGCCTGTTCCTTTAGGTGATCCAGAGATGGAAAGTGTTCTAGTGTTTCTTTCTTTTCTAGAACTTAGATCTAGACAAGTGTGGCCTGAGACCAGCAGCAACTGAGAACTTGTTAGCAAAGCAAATTCCCAGGCCCCACCCCAGAATTTCTCAATCGGAAACTCTGGGGACAGTGCTCAGCAGTCTTAGAGAGAACACACCCAGCATGGGTTCAGAGGCACGCTCGAGTTTGGAGGCCTGGAGACCTAGAAGTAGCAGGGATTCCATTGGCATTAATCAAATGCCTTTTCTTGGATTCAAAACTCAAGTGCCTATTCTCATACCTTGATACCTTATAAAATATCCTTTTCACTCTTTTTCTTTCTCTCCTTTCCCACCCAATGCCTTCTACCTTTTCTAATCTCACTGGCATAAAAATTTGCCATTGCTGAGCTGGGCGTGGTGGCACACACCTGTAATCCCAGTACTTGGGAGGCTGAAACAGAAGGATTGCAGGTTCAAGACCAGCCTCAGCAATAGCGAGATTCTCAGTAAACTAGCAAGACCCTGTTTCAAAATAAAACAAGGGCGGGGGTACAGGTCAGAGGTAGAATGTCCATGGGTTCAATTCCCAGTACCACCAAAACAAAAGCTTGTCATTGCTACTAAAGGACACATACATATCTAGGTCATGTATAACTAAAGGTCAGCTACCGTGCAAGCCTCAGTGGACAGAAGAATCAGTAAGTCTCCTGCACATATCTCTCCTGCACTTAGCAGGCAGCGAAGGAGGAGGTTAGGTTTGCATTGGCCATGTTAGAGGATACAGAATCTCCACTTGTGGCCTCCTCCACCAAATACCAAGTTCTCGCCCTCCTGGATGCCTGAAAGAAGATGGCTTATCCAGGACAAGCGCCAGCCAGGTGCTTAGGGGCTTTGTTGACACCGCACAGGACATAACCTGTTCCTCTCCTAAGAGAACAGCAAATAGGCTCACTTCACCATATGTCTTTGGAAGGAACAGACTCTCAGGCTCTGTGCAGTATCTCAGCCTAACCTTTCCTCTCCCCTTCTGTGTGTTAGCTAAAGACTTCCCAACACAGCCCGGCGAGGTGGCACATGCCTGTAATCCCAGTACGTGGGAGGCTGAGACAGGAGGATCACAGGTTGGCAGCTAGCCTCAGCAACTTAGTGAGACCTTGTTTCAAAACAAAACAAAAAATTAAATGGGGGTGTGGCTTGGAGGTAGAATGCCCCTGGGTTTAATCCACAGTAGTACAAAAAAAAAGACTTCCCACTTGTTCCCAACTCACAGGCTACTACTTGGTGTGGGAGCAAGTATGCATTTGGATGGATATATAGAGCTGAATGATCTACAGACTATCACTATGGACCCGCTCCAAGATACAGTGATCACCAGGTTGGTATCACTTTTTTTTTTTTGCGGTACTGGGGATTGAACGCAGGGGCGTTCTACCTCCGCGCTACACCCCCGGCCCTATTTTTTTTATGCTTTATTTTTGAAACCGGGTCTCATGAAGTTGTGGAGGGCCTCACTAGGTAGAGAGAGAGAGAGAGAGAGAGAGAGAGAGAGAGAGATCGTGCACGCACGCATGCGCGCTGAGGATGGCCGCAAACCCGGATCCTCCGGTCTCCGCCTCCCAAAGTACTGGGATTACAAGCGTGCGCCACCACGCCCGGCTGGTATCACTTTTATATCTCTTACCACTTTCCAACCTCAATTTGAAACCTAAGTTTTAAACATAAGCAATTCATAATTGCAGTGCACTGGTAAAATTATTTTTAAAATAAAACAAACAATTCAGAAAGTCCATTCCTTTGAGCATTTAATAACATGAGTCCCTCTCCCTTTAGCTCTCTTGCCAAAAGTATTAAATGCATTTTTGGAGTTTTGCATACAGTGGGAGTTTCATGTAACCTCCTAGCTCTGCAAGATCCGGTCATACAGCATCAGAACACAGACCAACCATATGATTTCAGTTAGTGCAGCGGCTAATTTTTTTTCTCTCCATGTCAAAATGAAGAAACTAATGCTTCCAGGAAAGACAATTGCTGGATTTGAGGGCAGAGGAATCCAGTTCCCAAATGATGAATTATCTGTTTCTCTCTGTGAGTGCAGAGAGTAAGACACCAGAATCCTGCTCAAATCAATACTATAAAATCAATCCTTGGGCCTTTATTTTAATTCAGATGCAAACTCCTTCAAATGTAAAGAGAAGCTTCTAATTATAGGACATGCTAAGGGGATGGCTTAAATTCCATCTCTGAAAGTCCGCTCTCCAAAGAATACTGCATGTAACTTTTACATTACAAAGGCAGCCAGGTTAGATGGGCAGGGGGTGCAAGGAGCTCGAAGCCCCTGACCATAGGCCAGGTTTTCTGCCTGCTATTCTAGAAGCAGGTGATGATCTGCAAAGCTGCATGTAGACATGACTCAAGTACTCACATAAAACCAAACACAAGAGATGACCTTCCTTTTGTACATGTGTGTGGTACTAGGGATTGAACCCAGGGGTATTCTACCTCCTAGCTATGCTCCCAGCCCTTTTTATTTTTATTATTTTGAAATAAGGTCTCACTAAGTTGCTGAGAGTCTCACTAAGTTGCTAAACCTGTCCTTGAACCTGCGATTCTCCTGCCTTAGCCTCCCAAGTACTAGGATTACAGGTGTGTGCCACAATGCTCAGCTAAGAGATGCCCTTTTATTTATTTTTTATTTTTTTATTTTTTTGCAGTACCGGGGATTGAACCCAGGAGCGTTCTACCTCCATGCTACACCCCCAGCCCTATTTTTTATACTTTATTTTGAAACCAGGTCTCACGAAGTTGCGGAGGGCCTTACTAAGGAGAGAGAGAGAGAGAGAGAGCGCGAGCGAGCTGAGGCTGGCCGCGAACCCGGATCCTCCGGTCTCCGCCTCCCAAAGTACTGGGATTACAAGCATACGCCACCACGCCTGGCCTGAGAGATGCCCTTTTAAACAGCTGGTAAAACCCAAGATAAAGGGCAGCTCTTTGATGGTGTTCCTTTTATATCACTAGCATCTGCCAGTACTCCTTCCCTGCCTGTCCAGTACAGATTCACTGTGTGCCATTTCAACGTGGGCAGGAAAGCTAACAAGAAGGCATGGGGATGCCGAACATCACCATGCACATGGAAACAACAATTTGTGGGGCTGGTTCTCCACAGTGGTGTGTTGAGGGGTACTCAGGCACGCAGTATAGTTATCCCAAACCCTGCTAGTCTATAGGATATGGAGAGATACAAAGTATGGGACACAGTGACAGGAGATGGGGTAAAACGCTATCTAGAATATGACCATGTCCACAACTTTTCGATTTCTGTTTTCCACCATAGCTCAGAAAGTTCCCCTATCTGCTATTCTGCTATGAAAATCTCCTGTAAGGTTTTTTTTTTTTTTTTTTGCAGTACTGGGGATTGAACCCAGGGGCGTTTTACCTACGAGCTACATCCCTGGCTCTATTTTTTATACTTTATTTTGAAACCAGGTCTCACGAAGTTGTGGAGGGCCTCACTAAGTAGCTGAGGCTGGCCGTGAACCCGGATCCTCCGGTCTCAGCCTCCCAAGTACTGGGATTACAAGCGTGTGCCACCACGCCCGGCTCCTGTAAGCTTTTTTTATATTTATTTTTACGTGCTCACTTCCTGAACACCTATGACTGATGGCTTTATGGAAAATCTTCCTGGCTTTCAGCAGAGAGCGGTAGGGGCAGAGCAGAAGCCCTGGGAAGCAGCTCATGTTGGAGCCAACAAAGAACTAACATGAAGAGGCAGCTCTCCAATGGGAGGTTTTTCATTTACATCAGCAACTGTCATTTAGCCTGTGTTTAGTGAGCCCAGCTTTAACCGTATCATATCAACAGAAGATATGCCAGAGCAAAATCAAACTCAAAATTCTAAAAATAAAAGACATGGTCCAGTAAAAGGAAAAAACTACATTTGCAGTTCCATTCCAGGAACAGGGTTTACCTTTTCTTTGTGGTACTAGGGTTTGAACCCAGGGACATTCTATCTCCAAGCTACACCCCCAGACCTATTTTATTTTTTATTTTGAAACAGGGTCTTGCTAAGTTGCTAAGAACCTCTCTAAGTTGCTAAGGCTGGCCTCCAACCTGCAATCCTCCTGTCTCAGCCTCCCAAGTACTCAGGGTATACCTTTGAAATATTTTCCACACCATTATGTCAATTCTGACTCCTCCAAAGAGGCCTGTTTCACAGTCTATTTTTAAACTTGGCTATAGGAAAAAATAAAATTTAAAAAGTAATTTTCTGATTATGAAATTGGGCCTTCGAATTATTCATATGATGCTCATTTCCGTGGTTGTCTCAAAAAGTTACAATTCAAATGATATTAAATCTCTTTGCCTAAGCATAGTTAAAGCCCTCCTCAGATTCATGGCTGCTTGAGAGTCATCTGTCAAGTAGGCCACATTTAGCAGCTTAACCACCTTTCTCACCCGTTCTCTTTGGAAATAGTACTCTCTTCAGCCATGCATGGTGGCACATGCCTGTAATGCCAATGACTTGGGAGGCTGAGAAAGGAGGATCACAGGTTCCAGGCCAGCCTCAAAAACTCAGCAAGACTCTGCCTCAAAAGTTAAAAATGGGCTAGAAGCAGGTGTGGTGGTGCACGCTTGTAATCCCAGTACTCGGGAGGCTGAGACTGGAGGATCCGGGTTGGTAGCCAGCCTCAGCTACTTGGTGAGGCCCTCTGCAACTTAGTGAGACCTTCTTTCAAAATGAAGAATAAAAAATAGGGCTAGGGGTGTAGCTTGGAGGTAGAATGCTCCTGGGTTCAATCCCCAGTACCGCAAAAAAAAAAAAGGGCTAGGATGTAGCTCAGTGGTAAAGCATCCCTGGGTTCATTCCTCAGTGGAAGGAAGGAAGGAAGCAAGGAAGGGGAAGGGGGAGGGGGAGGGGAAGGGAAAAGAAGGGAAGGAAGGAAGGGTGCCCTCCTTGAGAGTAGCACCTGGATATCCATTTTTTTCCCTTATCCCCATAAAGAGAGATGTCTGTAAGTAGTTGTTGGCTTAAGCTGGGAGCTTGGAGATACCATCCACTCACCCTCTGCCCCAGCATTATCACAATAGATACAAAGAGAGGAGACAACCTCCTTTTTTATTTTTTGGCACTGGGGATTGAATCCAGGGGCATTCTACCTCCAAGACTCTGAGTTACACCCCCAACCCTTTTGTTCTTTTATTTTGAAACGGTCTCACTAAGTTGCTGAGGGTTTCACTAAGTGCTGAGGCTGGCCTCAAACCTGTGATCCTCTCGTCTCAGCCTCCCAAGTACTGGGATTACAGGCATGTGTCACCACGCCCATTGAGACATCATCCTTGACAAATCGGAGGGCCTCTGTACCTCTTAGAGATGCAGTGTTTCAGTCACTGTTACGTGTCATCTTTTTCCAGCCTGGTCACTGGTGACAGCACACTGTCCAGAATGTCTTCCCAGGCACTATTGACCTTGCTTTACTTCCTTTGGTTTTCAAGCACACACATCTAGCCTCCTGTTAATTAATCATTGGCTATCATAAAGAAGAATCCAACCTTGGACCTGTTGCTGGTGGACACCTCTCCGCCTATGACTGCCAAATACTCATTTTAGCCGGTTTCCTAACATTTCAAGTTGCATATTGATTAGGATCAAAAGACCCTCCCTTGGATGGGTCATTATCACCCAGGTTAGTGTACACACAGACACACACACCTCTCTTGTCTTGAAATCATTTTCCGAATTGCGTACCCCATGATGCTCCACCAACCAATTTACCAAGGAACAAAACAATCTCATAATTTGGTACATTTGGGTAACACTGAATATTCCATCTAATCAATGCATCTCAGCATATTAAAGGCTCTAGATGTCCTAAAGTTATTGTTTAACTTTATCCTTAAGTTTACCTTAGTGTAATCCAAACTTATCTGACTGCAGAAATTCTACTTTTGTGATACCCATTAACCCATCACAAGAGCAAATAGTCTATGAAACAGGTGCATGAACACCATCCCTCCCTTCTAAATTCTCCTGCCCATATTCTCTGTCTCCTAGGCTCATGATCTGGAACTCACCCTTGATTATCCTCTTATTACACTGTCCCATGTCTAACCCATCACCAAAGCTCTGCTTTCAGAGTCGTCTCTTCCCCTTTTGACTCTAGTCTAGAGTCTTGTTACCAACTCAGGTATTATTTCAATTGTTTTCTAGTAAGGATTCTATCCCTAGGCGCAACCTGGGTATCATAAGACCCAACATTCATTTGACCTACCATAAGACCCAACTTTCTTTTTTTGTGGTACTGGGAATTGAAGTCAGGGTCATTCCACCTCTGAGCTACACTCACAGTCCTATTTTACATTTATTTATTTAGTTTGGTACTGAGGATTGAACTCAGGGACATTCTACCTCCATGTTACACCCCCAGCCCTATTTTACTTTTTATTTGGAAACAGAGTCTTGCTAAGTTGCTGAGGGCCTCCCTATATTCCTGAGGCTGTCCTCAAACCTGAGATCCTCCTGTCTCAGCCTCCTAAGTACTGACTGGAAATACAGTCACCACCACGCCTAGTTAAGACCCAAACTCAAGCACCTTCCGCCATCACTTTTTAATACACTCACACCAAAGCACTCAGAATATATACTGCTTCTTTTATTTTCATGGGGGGTGGTACTGGGATTAAACCTGGAGGAGTTTTACCTCCTAGCTACACCCCAAGCCCTTATTTTTTTTTTGTTTTGAAACAGGGTCTCGCTAAGTTGCTGAGGCTGTCCTCAAACTTAGGATCCTCCTGTCCCAGCCTCCCAAGTACTAGGATTACAGGTGTGGGCCACCACACCTAGCTTATACTGCTTCTTAATGGCTGTTCATGTAAATTCCTAAAGGACAGAAGAAATTTAATGGTTTACTTCTAATCATTACAACTTGTCGTATCTCCTAATAGCTCATATCTTCTTCTCTCAAGACTAATAAGCTTTCTTGAAACACAAAATGATCCCATCTTAGATTCTTCCATCAGGTCTTCTAGGGTTTCTCTTTCAATCTATCCAGTAAAAAACTTTAGTATCTATCATCCCACTAGACACATACATATGAGGTCTGTTTTATATTTGTATATTATACATACACACATACACACATGTATGTGTGTGCACAGTCTATTTGTGTATATCCGTAGAATTTGAGCCTAACTCTGTTATTTATCGTGCACTTTAATTTTTGCCAGGATGTGATCATTTGGTTCATTTGTTTGCTTTCTGAACTTCTAGACACTGCTTCCTAAGAAACTGGAAAGGATTATGCAGATCAGTACTAGGAAGGGTAACAATGTCTCTTTATCAAAACAACATAATTTCTTGAAGATTTAATAGGAGCTTCCACTCATGCTGGGGAAACTCAGTGTTGAAGATAGAATCAAGACCTACTTAAGTGCGGTGGAGAATGCACATTCAAACAAAACTAAAATCATAGAAGACAGCTCTCCACACACCTGACAACATATGAAAATACTGCTTATATTTTACCCCCACTGTTCCCAAGAGAGGAGCTTGAAAGCTATTGTGTTGTGGGATCATCCTATTCACAGAAGATGAACAAGCCACAGGAAATTTCCATTTCATATAGCATTTGGCAAAATGCAATTTGCCATTTATACTTTAAAGGATTTTTGCTATTATGACAGATAAAAGGAAATTGTAAACATTCCCTCTTCCAGAGGATTGCTTTTCTTTCTTTTTATTTATTTATTTTATTTTATTTTTAGTACTAAAGATTTAAGCCAGGGGTGCCTCTGTCTCTGAGCTACACCCCTAGCCTTTTTCATTTTTTAAATTTTGAAACAGGGTCTCATTAAGTTGCTGAGGGCCTCGCTAAGTTGCTAAGGCTGGCCTCAAACCTGCAGTGCCACTGTGCCTGGCTTCTTCTTTGTGTGTTTAAGATTGGGGATTGAACCCAGGGCCTCACACATACTAGGCAAATGCTCTACTACTGAGCTATACCCCTCACCCAGAATTGATCTCTTATCTTTTGATTAATGATGCCTTTATTTTAGATGTATTTGGAATTTAAGAGTGTAGGTAATGGAGAGAAAAAGATGGTAGGGCTGCAATGGATATTATGGGGCTGGTTTGGGTTTGGTTTGTCCATGAAACATGCTGTATACAGAGTTCTAATTTTCCTATAAAGTAGCTGTATGACATCAATTCACATACAAAGATCCTTTGCAGATTTAAAATATGCCTGTGTTTATTTATTCAGATTTAAATGATTTATTCATAAAATAAATAATTTTATTTACTTTTAATTCAGATTTAAAATATGTCTGCTTGTTTATTCAGCCACAATATAGACCTGCCTCTTCTCTCTACCTGGGGATGGCACCTTCTCCCCCTATATATTTGAATTCCATCTTACCTCTAAGGTTCAGCTGAAATCCAGCTGGCTAATGTATCAGCTTTCAACAATGTTTTCTACTAACATGCATCCCATGTTTGCTTGTGACATTTTTACATGTAAGAGATATTGAGGGCAAAGTCATATTTTATTCACTTTTCCTGTATACCTCAAGAATGAAGGTTTGTTTCATTCATTCAGCACTGTTTTCTGGAACCACAATGAGCCCCAGTCTACACTGGATGCTGCATATACAATCATGAGACAGGCAGAGTCCTGGACTTTTTATTCATTTTTTTGTGGTGGTACCGGGATTGAACCCAGGGGTATTCTACCTCTGGGCTACACCCCCAGCCCTATTTTTTATTCTTTACCTTGAAACCGGGTCTCACTAAGTTGCGAAGAAGAAGAAGGAGGAGGAGAAGGAGGAGGAGGAGGAAGAGGAGGAATGAAGAAAGGAAAGGACATTAGAAGCCAAGGAGATAAGCCAAAGGTTGACACAACAATGCAACTGAGGAAGTGAAACTGTGGATGTAGAAAAGAGGCTTGAGAAATATTTATTCTGTCTACATAGCCATAGCTCATAGTCACCACAGGCATAAACCAGTGATTGTGAACTGGCTTGAATGTGATGGAAAAATCCCCAACTCTGCTTTCCTCTTGAGTCTACATATATGCACTCCACACAGCTATTGAGTGCCAACCACGTGCAAAGAACTTTGATTAGTGGATCAAAGAGATGGGTTTGGTGGCTCAGAGAAGCACCATGGAGAATTTATCCTACTGGGAAGAATCACAAAGAATGTGTTACCTGATGCTCTGATTAGATATGAATGAATGAATGAATGAGTAAATTAGATTAGAATGATAGAAACACTTCATGGAAAAATAATAGGCATGCAATAGTTTTGAACATTTACCTTCCTGTTAAAACACCAATCTACCATTTTAAAACAAACATTTTTTAAAACAAAAACACATGAAAAGCTCTTGAGACATACAAAAAAGGCATCTTTCTAATCTGATCCTGTTTCAAAATAAAGAAGAAAAAATAGGGCTGGGAGTGTATCTTGGAGGTAGAATGCCCCTGGGTTCAATCCCTAGTACCGCAAAAATAAATAAATAAATAAATAAACAGTTTAGCCGGGCGTGGTAGCGCACACTTGTAATCCCAGTACTTGGGAGGCTGAGACCGGAGGGAGGATCTGTGTTCGCGGCTAGCCTCAGCTACTTAGTGAGGCCCTCTGCAACTTAGTGAGACCCTATTTTGAAATAAAGAATAAAAGCCGGGCGTAGTGGCTCAGGCTTGCAATCCCAGTACTTGGAAGGCTGAGAGAGGAGGATTGCAGGTTCGCGGCCAGCCTCAGCTACTTAGTGAGGCCTTCCGCAACTTAGCGAGACCCTGTTTCAAACTAAAGGATAAAAAATAGGGCTGGGGATGTAGCTCGTAGGTAGAATGCCCCTGGGTTCAATCCCCAGTACTGTAAAAAAAGAGAAAGAAATAAAGAATAAAAAATACCCCCCTCCCCGAAAACAGCAAGCAACAGAGGTGGGTCTTTTAGGCTCTGATGAGGGCTCTGATCTCATCAATGGATGAATCCATTGCCTGCTGGATGGACTATTGGCCGGTAGGACCTAGTTGGCAGAAATAGGCTACTAGGGGTGTGCCCTGGAAAGGTTCACCTTCTCCCAGCTCTTCTCTCTGCTTCCCTGTTGCCAGGAGGGGAGCAGCTTTCCTCTGCCACGCCCTTCCACCATAATGTTCTGCCTCGCCTCAGGCCCAGAGCAATGGAGCCTGACAACTGTGGACTAAGACCTCTGAAACCCTGAGCCCCAAATAAACCTTCCCTCCTCTAAATTGTTCTTTCAGGTGTTTGGGTCACAACAATGAAAAGCTAACAAACCCTGAAAGACTCTCTCTGCCTACAGATATTGACTAGAATGGCAAAAAAAATTGCTCAGGAGGCTCTGATATCCTGATACTTAATATTCAAACCCCAAATAATCAGGGGTGCAGATAGCATCTAATGAGGTGAGTTAGAGAACAAATCCATCTTTGTCCAGAAGCTTCCAGCTCGGGGATGCCTGCTGAGTTCATTCACCTCTGTCTTATCTAAAACACTCCTTCTCCCACTATAAAAAATAGCCTATTGGTTCCATAAAGCCAATCTCTAAATCTGGCTAATGCTAAATGGCTCTGGCCTTAATATTGCAGAATTCATTCTTCACTTTCATCATCTGCTCCACAGACTCCTAAAGAAAAACACTTTCTGGAGGGCTGGGGATATAGCTCAGTGACAGAGCTCTGGCCTAGCATGTGTATAGCCCTGGGTTCAATACCCAGCACCACACACACACACAACACACACACACATACACAAAATTACACACTTATTTCAAAATCCCCAGAACCAAACAAAAAGGACAACACTCTCTTTTTAAAATCATTTAGGCTCTCCTTAATTTACAGGACAGAGAAAATTACATCAAAAGTTACCTAAAAAGTCTTGAAGATATTATTTTTATGTTTTTTATTAGATAGAATGAGTATAAGCCAGGCATAGTGGTGCACATCTATAATCCAAATACTTGGGAAGTTGAGACAAGAGGATCACAGGTTTGAGGCCAACCTCAGCAACTTAGCGAGACTCCCAGATACCTAGTGAGACCCTGTTTCAAAATAAAAATTTAAAAGGTCTATGGTTGTAGCTCAAAGGTAGGCAACCCCTGGGTTCAATTTGCAGTATTGAAAAAAAAAGAATGAGTTCAGGTCACATACTTATTCAACATAGAAGCCTCCTAGATAGAGCTGGAGATCAGGTGCCCATCTGATACATCTTCTAGATGCACAGTGGTACACTTACAAAGATGGCTCCAAGATGCTTCAGGGATGGAGATCCACAAAGAGACATCGAATTAAGCTCAGGGTAACCCAGGCACTAGTCAGTAAGACATCTTCAACAATGGGGGGAAACCCACACCACATGCCTTCCAGGAAAAAGTATCCTTGACGCCAGTGACTGGAATTCTCTCTCACCTCCTGGGTGAGTGCAGCACCCACTTTCCTCTGTGTTGGATTTCTGGCTACTTTTCTCTATGTCTGGTTCATTAACTGGAATGAAGGCATGGAGGGTGTAGGTGCCTTACACATTGGAGGTACTAAATATTCAGAATACGCTGGAAGTGATGACACATGCCTGTAATCCCAGTGTTTGGGAGGCTGAGACAGGAGGATTGCAGGCTCGAGGATAGCCTCAGCAACTTAGCAAGACTCTCAGCAGCTTAGAGACCCTGTTTCAAGATTAAAAAAAAATAGAAGTGGCTGGGGGTATAGCTTGAAGGTAGAAAGCTCCTGGTTTATAGCCCTGGTACATATATATATATATATATATATATATATATATATATATTCCA
>PVJS01044234.1:0-16740 GCA_004027185.1 Glis glis | reverse complement strand
TCCTCCCCTTCTTCTTCTTCTTCTTCTTCTTCTTCTTCTTCTTCTTCTTCCTCTTCTTCCTCCTCCTCCTTGTTCTCTTCTTCTTCCTCCTCCTCCTCCTATTCCTCCCTTCCTCCTCCCCTTCTTCTTCTTCTTCTTCTTCCTCCTCCTCCTCCTCCTCCCCTTCCTCCTGCTCCTCCCCCTCTCCTCCTCCTCTTCTTCCTCCTCCTCCTCCTCTTCTTCCTCCTCCTCCTCCGCCGCTTCTTCTTCTTCTTCTTCTTCTTCTTCTTCTTCTTCTTCTTCACCTTCTTCTTCACCATATTGTCCACCCATTAATAACAGCATTTCTCCTAATCCTTAGGAGTTTCGTGGCATCGTCGTACTCACACAGTGGTCCCCGGCATCCGTAATCACTCTCCCCCTTTCTCAACAGCACCACAGGGGTTTCTTTAGCCTCCTGCCAGGTTTGCCAGTTGTCACATACAGTCCACTCATGCCAGCGCAGTGGGGCGGGCTGCAGACAGCTCAAAGACATTGCTTGGAGTCATCATGGGAGACATAGGGTTTAATGGTGAAAGCTTACAAGAGATGTCTGCTCCAAAAAGAGCTCAGGGGCGACAGGCTGACAGGTAGCACCTCTGTCCCTCCTGATCCTTTGCCAAGCCATGCCTCCTCTCCCTTGTGACATTTTGTCCAGTGGTGGCTGACTAAACAAGTGACACATGTCCTCTCCCCAGTGACCTCAGTTCTGCACCCATTCCCACTCACAGAGGGGTCTGTGTGTTGGGCTGCAGAAGCAGTGACGTCATCAGCCTCAGCTCGCTTAGTTTGCTCTTGTGACCAGCATCCCAAGGGGCAACCGTCCTGGTGTGTGTGCGAGGAAGCAGCTTCTACAGATAGCACTGACCTGCGCTGGTTCCCAGCGTGCAGGAGGGAAAGCCAATGTCCTGGAGGATGATATGCATCTGGTCGTTCCGGCCCAGGCTGCTCTCCTTGTTCCCTTGAGCTGGCTAGGTGTTTGGGAACAAAAGGAGGACATTCAGGGACATGGTGTTTTACTGCCCCCCTTTCCTCTGAGGATGATACACGCTCCATAGGTCAACAGTCCTGGCTAGGGTTCATGGATCAGCGATGATGTGTGACACGCAGAGCTGAAGCCTTGTGAAAGGAAATCAGTGAGGGGGTGCTGTGGCGCATGCCTATAATCCCAGTACTTTGGAGGCTGAGACAGGAGGATCACAAGTTCGAGGCTAGCCTCAGCAACTTAACAAGACCCTATTTTAAAATAAAAAATAAAAAGTGCTGGGGGTGTAGCTTAGGGATAGAATGCCCCTGGGATTAAGCCTCAGTACCAGAAAAAAAAAAAGGAAATCAGTGGCCAGCAGAGTGGCCACTGACATGAGCCCTGATGTCCTATCATTTTACTTGCTTGGCAGGGGACAGTCAGCAATGAAGAGACATATGGAGCAGGTGTCCGATGAGAAAGAATCTGGGCTTTTCTATGGTAGAAATTGGGGGAGGGGTAGCACACGCTGGCCCTGCCTGGGTGGGGCAGCACGAGTCCTTAAGTCCATGCCCGATCGGGGAAGGCAAGTCCTCTTGCTCGTTGGTAAGAAGACAGCCTTCAGTTATGTGAGTGACTGTCCAACCTGCTGCCATGGCTTAGGGTCTGTGGTTGTTGGTCTATTGTGGATGGTCAGAACCAGCACTGGGTTTTAATATCTCTCAGGCAAGTGTGGCTGCTATGTTGTCTTTCATAGCGTTGGAAAAGACCCAAAGGTCTTCTTCCACCCTCTTAGGTTCTGTTCTGGGGTCTTGAAAATTAAACAGACCAAAGACAGATGTACTGGAGATTAATCTCATTTGATATGAATAGTTTTATGTGGCACAGGGGGCTTTCTGAAAATAAGTGGAAACCCTCAAGGAACAGGTAGGCCTGAGAGCTTATATACCATTTTGACAAAGAGTAATAAAGTCATAGCGAAGTGGGAAGACAAAGGAAAATTGGTTTAGGCTTTTAGGGGTGCCAAACTGTCAGAAAATGAATGGAGGAATTTATGAAAGAGAAAGGTTGTTAGTCACATTCATTATATAGAGTCCCATCAGCACAAACGGTGTGACAAGCGTCTAGAGTTATCTTGCTCTTCTCGTCTTGGCCTCAGCAAGGTCAGGGGACGCCTTCCCAAAAGGAAATCTATGCTTTTGCTTTTAGGCAAATTAAGGGGAAGGCAGAGAGCTTTCTGAAATCTGCTTTTCTGAATTGTCTGTGTAACGCAATGTAATTTTTGTACCCAAGTGACATATTTGGAGAGGGCGTATTCTGATCTCCTACAATAATCTCTGCACGTTTTGTCTCATTTGGTTTCACAGGTCTGGTATAATATTATTTTCTACTCTCGGCAGATTAAGAAACTTGCTCAGAGTCATTAGCTGGTGAGATTTGTTTAGATCCAGGGTTTGAACCCAGGCGGCCTGGCTGCAGTACACATACCATGGAAGATTAGCTACACTGTCCTTTTATACCAAAGTAGAAGCAAGGTAGGACCCTTGTTCTCAGAGGGGTTCCACGCGCGAGCCCATGCTGAGTTCACATCCTGCTCTGAAAAGTCAGAGGGGGCACAGTGTAGATATGTCACTGTCCCCACCCCAGGGGATATTTGGCAGCATGTGGACCAGCATATGTCCCAGCTGGGAAGAGTCTATTGGCACTTAGTACGTAGAGCCCAGGGAAGCTTCTAGACATCCTACAATGAACAGGGCAACCCCCTACAGGAAAGTATCACCCAATCCCAAATGCTACAAGTACCTATGATGAGAAACCATGGGGTAATGGAAAGAGGTCACATGCACTTTGCTTTGGGATCATGAAGACCACTAGAGTTCAAGTCCCCTTTCTGCTGGGCACCCTTGAAGTCTTATTTATTTATTCATTCATTCATTCATTCATTCATTCATTCATTCATTGGTACTGGGGATTGAACCCAGAGGCATTCCACATCCAAGATATACCCCCAACCTATTTTATTTTTTATTTGGAAACAGGGTCTCGCTAAGTTGCTGAGAGTCACTAAGTAGCTGAGGCTGGCCTGGAACCTGCGATCCTCCTGTCTCAGCCTCCCAAGTGCTGGGATTACAGGCGTGCACTGCCACACCCAGCTCCTTGAAGTCTTTGGAGTCTGTTCGGCAGAAAAAAGAAATGGCAGGGCTGGGGGTGATGCCCACCTGGGAACCTCGTCATAGAAAGGAAACTAAAGGATGTAAATGTGTGCTATGCAATAAGTTGGCACTGCCTGAATTCTTGTTCCAGGCAGTAGGTGATGGCTCACAAAGTTTGCCAATGAGGAATAAAGGATCCCAAACATCCCATCTGAGGGAGAAGACAGGGCGCCAGCCTGGCAGCAGAAGGGGAAAATACATTTAAATAGTTGTTAATTCCTGTGTTTAAGACTTGACATAGAAGCTGAGGGTAATGGGTGGAACAGAGAGGTTGCTCGGGCAACCAGCCAAACCTCATCTGCCAGTAGCCAGCTGGGTGACTCAGAACAGGTCTGTTAACCTCTCTGGAACTCAGTGATCCCATTCATCCACTCATAAAGGAGTTTCCTGTTTCAGGTTGTTTTTGTTTTTGTTCTTTTTTTTTTTTTTTTTTTGAACTGGGGATTGAACCCAGGGGCATTCTACCTCTGAGCTACATACACTCCAACTCTTTTTACTTCATTTAATCTTTTATTTTGAAATAGAGTCTCACTCAGTTGCTGAGGGCCTCGCTAAGTTGTTGCCTCACTAAATTGCTGAGGCTGGCCTCGAACCTGTGGTCCTCCTGTCTCGGCCTCCCAAGTACTGGGATTTCAGGCATGCATCACCACCCCAGGCCCATTTTTTTCTTTAATTCCCTGTCTTCGATAAACCAAATCTGACTCTCCTAAGCTGGACCTGGTTTCATTTTGCTGTTGATTTTCTTAGCTGCCTGAAGATCCTGTCTTGGGTTTATGGTCATTTTGCTTTAGAAGCCTGTCTAAGTTGACCACATCATCCGTTTTGATTCACTCTTCTTTTATTTAATATAGCTTTATTGGTGCATTGTAATCATACATCATAATGAGGTATAGAGTGATAGGAACATTTATGCACACAAAACTGGGTCCCTCCCTACTCCCTTCCTTTCCCTGTACATGCCATTGAGACTGGTATTGATAATCTCATTTATGTACGTAGCATTATTTGAACTGTTGCTTTCATCAAGTCTCCCCTCCCCCAACTCCTCTAAAGCTCCTCCCTCCCTCCACTGGGGTCTCTCCTCCTTTATCTGAAGTCCCTTTTGTTACCCAATTTCTCTCTAGCCTCCACCTGTGAGACAAAACATACAACTGTTCGTTTCCTGAGACTGGCTAATCTTATTTATTCTCTAGTTCCGTCCATGTTCCTGAAAATGACATAACTTTGTTCTTTATAGCTGAGTGAAATTCCACTGTGTGTATATACACCACAGTTTTGCGATCCATCCATCTATTGATGGACACCTAGGTTGGTTTTATAATTTGTCTAATGTGATAGACATGTGGGTATCGCCATGATATTTTGACTCCTTTCTTTGGAAGGAGGCCCAAGAGTGGTATAGCTGGGTCACATGGGGTGGCTCCATTCCCAGTCTTCTGAGGACCCTCCACATTGATCTCCATAGTAGTTGCACTAATTTGGAATCCCACCAGCAGTGTGCAAGGATTCCACATCCTCGCCAGCATGTATTGTCACCGGTATTCTTGATGGTTGCCGTTCTTACTGGAGTGAGATGGAATTGTCCTTTCAGCCCATAGACATGGGCGGGCACCTGTCGCGTTCAGGGCACTTTGCTGTGTGTAGGGCCTGGAGCTGGGGGAGGCAGGTAGAGACTCAGCTTGTCAGCCCACCTCTGGGACAAGGCTCGAGAAATTCTCTGTCTTCAGTACCTCCCAAGATAAAAGACAAAAAAAAAGACCCATTTTCCAGTATTTGCCAATAAAATCAAAGAGGTCAGCCCCCTGTGCCGGGCAGTGCCGTGTTCCAAGAATATGATAGTAGAGAAGTAGAACCGCACCCCAGGCCACGCAGAGGCATAGAGGCCTCTTCTGGCAGGGCCCCTCGAGGCTCTGAGAACACAGAGGTGAACGGAAAGAACAAAGTCTCTCGTGCAGCGCCCCTTCCAGTGGGAGGAGATGGATAAACTCTAGCGCTCTCTGCTCTGGACAGGAGCATCGGTGGGGAGGAAAAGACAGGGAAGGGCTGCAGACACCTTCCTAGGAAGAGGGTGGGCACCTGCCTCCCTGAGATGCGACACCGGAACCAGAGGTGGAGGAGGGGAGGAAGGAGGCGCGTGGCATCTTGGAGGAAGAGCGGCCCAGCGGGCATGTATGTCCGAAGGACCAGCAGGCCAGTGTGGCTGGGGCAGAGCGAGAGAGTGGGGCCCGGAGATGCATCAGGAGGCTGTGGGTGGAGAATCCTGCAGGGCCTGGAGGGCCTCCTAAGGTTTTGGCCATTTCCTCCAGTGAGATGGGACCACATACCCAAAGGTGAAGGTCGTGCACAGTTCTTTATTTTTTTTATTATTTTTTTGGGGGGGGTACCGGGGATTGAACCCAGGGGTGTTCTACCTCTGCACTACACCCCCGGCCCTATTTTTTTATACTTTATTTTGAAACCGGGTCTCACGTAGTTGCGGAGGGCCTCACTAAGTAGAGAGAGAAAGAGAGACAAAGAGAGACAGAGAGAGACAGAGAGAGCTGAGGCTGGCCGTGAACCCGGATCCTCCGGTCTCCGCCTCCCAAAGTACTGGGATTACAAGCGTGCGCCACCACGCCTGTAAAACTGTGCACGGCTTTCGTGCACAGTTCTGAGCTGAGCCAGGCAGACGAATGGGCATGTGTGCGCAGGGAACGGAGGGGCCCTGAACACAGCCCACCCAACCGGTCTCTCTCTTCTTCTACTTCTCCAACAGGGGAACGTACTTGAGAAGCTGGGGATTTGCACCATGCCCAAATTTCTCCGTTTTATACAAGACAGAATCATAGTAAAGCGGAACCCTGGCATGGTGGTGACAGACCTGCATTTTGGGACAATCCCCGTGAGGCTGTTCCAGCCCAAGGCCAAGTCCTGCAGGCCCCGGAGAGGCATCATCTTCTTCCACGGAGGGGGCGCTATCTTGGGCAGCCTGGGTAAGGAGCCCCCTGCGGCGTGGCAGGGGAAGGACCGTGAGGCACACACAGCCCACCTGCGCCTCCTGAGAGCCTGTGGGGAGTGAGTTAAATGAGCCATTCACTGGAGATTGTTCTGGAAGCCCAGATGCAGGGCTGGGGGCTCAGTGAGTAGATGGGGTAGCCGCCCCCACGGGCAATGTGTTCTGTAATAGTCTTGGTCTGGGGGGGCAGGGACATCCCAACCGGGTGGTCAAGGCACTTGTTGTCACCTCCCCCCCACAGCCACCAGCCCATCCTGTCACAATGGTCCCAAACCCATGCATTCCCCTCATCTCTGCAGGATGCCCTGGTCCATCCATCTTCTGCCCCCTTTGTCCCCCGCACCCTGGCAACTGAGCCCCCTGCTCCACTGCTCAGCCCTGAGTCTAGTCCTCTCCCCGTACCAAAGGGAACTTTTGAACATACAGGTCAGAGTTGGTCTCTGCGCATTTCAACCTGTCCTGGGCCCCTCCATGAGACCCAGGCTCCTCTCTGGTCTCAAGACCCTGGTGTGGCTGGATCTGCGACCAGCCCACCTGGTCACCTGCATCTCCTCCTGCTCTCTCTGCTGCAGCCCCAAACCAGGCTCCACCCCTCTTTGTCTTCTGCACCTGTCGCTTGTTCTGCCTCAGAAAACGTCCCCACACCACAACACCCTGCCTGTGCGAGGCTGGCTCCTCCTTGTTCTTCCATTCTTATCTTAAATGGACCTCCCCCCCAGGCAGCCTCCCCAACATCTGATCTAAAGAGCTCTCCCTGCCAGCTCTGCGGCGGACTCTGGTCCTATCTCCGTCTGTGACGCCCTGCGTTCTGTCTCCATCCCTGGCATCACCCTGGGTAAATGTCTTTGTGGCACTCGTCACCATCTGAACGTATCTTGCCCCACCCTCTATTTCCCTGTTTAGTTAGTGTCTGGCTCCACTAAGAGCAAAGACTCCAAGATAGCGGGGAAGACTCTTGTCTTGGTTGTTGGATCTCCAATGCCTGCCCTATTTTTATTCCTTGAATGAAAGAATGAATGAATAGATGGATGGATGGGTGAATAATTACATGAAAGGATGGTTTGGAAAATGGATGGATGGATGGATGGATGGATGGATGGATGGATGGATGACAAATGTGCCCACTTGCAAAGGCAGCCTTGGCCTACTGTAGAACCCAGCAGAGACAAGGTGCACTTACTGCCCCCTGCTGGTGGGATTACCAACAGCCCTCCTACACCTGAAGGCCTTGCCTTGGCCTCTCTCAAGAGGTTAACAGGGAACATCTCCCACCTCATCCAAGGGCACTCTTCCCTGTCAGAGTCCTGGGAGCCCCACACCCCGAGTTGTCTGCTGAGGGATAATGTCATTTGCAAAGGTAAAGTCAGGGAAGGGCAGCAAGCGTTTCCTGAGCACCTGCTTGGTGTTAGGCCCTCCTCAGGCACAAGGGACACCGTGGAGACTAGACAGCCAGTCCCCGTGCTCCTGGGCCTGTCAGGCCGATGAGGAGACAACAAACAGCAGGTGGTTGCAGATGCCGATGACACAGGGTGGTGGAATCGAGTGACACAGGGTCACTGCAGTTTAGTCCTTCCACTCAGACAAAGTGGCCCGGGACCAAGGGGTGGACAGGAGCCAGGCCTCCGGAGCCAGGGGAGGAACAGGAGCCAGTGGGGACCCAGGTGAGGTAGGGAGCTCCAAATGCAAGTGGCTCCAAACACAGTCGTTTTGATGCAACATTTTAAAAGAAGATAGCAATGCAAAAATCCATGCTGAACCAAGCCTAGAAATGCACACGAAGGCAGCGGCCACCAGGGCCGGGTGACATGCGCAGCCGCGCAGCAGGAGCCCGCTTAAAGTTTGATTCTTTTGTTCATCATGGTGTGTTTGGGCATTACATCGGACTTCATCAAAGCATCATTATCTGGAGACAGAGTGTCCCGTGGCCCTGGCCTGGCGCCAGGGAAGACAGGCGCTGGCCTCTCCCCAGTCCTGGCCCTGGGGGGTGTGAGCAGCAGGGCGGCAGGTGCAGAACCCTGAAACAGGAGCCACTCGAGGCGCTGGAGGGAAGGAGGAGCGCGGGGGACAGAGCGGGAGTGACGTGGGACGGGTGAGCAGGGCGCAGGCGAGGCTGGCGGGGTCTCCGCCTGGGCCGTCCTTGCTCAGCTGGGAGCCTCACGGTCTCGCCAGCCCCAGACCCCCAGGCAGAGGAGTCTCTGGGTGCCCAGGTGTCCAGTGCTCCCAGGGGACCCTAACATGCAGGGGGGCTGAGGGTTGGAGCCACACTCCTTTCCCTAGTCTTGGCTTTGTCCATTTCAAATCCCCAAGCCTTCCTGGGCCTCAGTTTCCCCCAATGTAAAATTAATCCTTGCTGAAGGTGAGGGCCAAGGCCCCCGGGAGTCCGCCATTCAGGAGAGTGGACGCACTGTCTGGCTTTGCCCAGGTAGAGCCGGCCAGGGTCACGCCAGGGGAGGCGGGAACAGGCGCAGAGAGGCCGTCACACCGTGCACAGCGGCAGCCCCCTCCCCGGCGGTGGCGGAAGCGCAGGCCCTCATGCCTGTGTGATCCTGTCTCCTCTGCAGATTGCTACCACAACCTGTGCAGCTTCCTGGCCCGCGAGACGGACTCCGTGCTGCTGGCGGTGGGGTGAGTTGCCCAAGACGCTCCATGGCTTCTCCGTGGTGGGGACACAGGGGGATCCTGGATGATGAGACCAGAGAGACAGGCCTTGGCCCAGAGGCCCTGGAGCCCGTCACCCTGCACACAGGCCCAGCACAACCCACGCTGCCAGTGCCTCGAAGATGCCCATGACAGGGAGCCACCAGGGCAGCCGGCCAGGGGGACATGGATTCAACACCACAGGGCTGCTAGGGAGCACCACGTGACCATTTAATGAATGGCTCAGAAGGGCACCCATGGTGTGAACGCACCTTACTAGTGCAAAGCTCAGTGAAAAATTTCAAAACATCACATAAAACCTGATACTTAAAAAAAAATGAAGTTACGCACACCTGTGATCCCAATACGTGGGAGGCTGAGACAGGAGGGTCACAGGTTCGAGAACAGGCTCAGGAAGTAGTGAGACTCTCATCAACCTAGCAAGACCCTATTTCCAAATAAGTAATAAAATCGGGCTGGGGTTGTATGTAGCTCAAAGGTAGAATGCCTCTGGGTTCAATCCCCAGTACCATACACACAAAAAAAGATAAAAACAACTAAAAGCAAAAGAATACCTTCTGGGACTACCCAGACCCAATAAAACAGTGTAAAAAGGAAAGACAAGGGACCATGGGCACAGGATTCAGGCTACCCCTGCTCTCAACTGGGGAGGTAGCAGGCAGTCTGGGTTGGCCAAAGGTCACAGTCAAGGTCCTGGATGTTGCTGAGGCCGTGGTTCTGCAGGCCCCAGCACTGTTAAAGCACCTGCCTACCTGCATGCCTACCTACCTACCCACCTACCTATCTACCTGCCCGCTGCTGGCCCCACAGAACCAAGGTGGACAGTGTGTTACAACACAACTGTGGCCTTTGGAAATGAAGGGGGACTTAGAGTGGATGGAGGGACAGCTGGAGCTACACGGTAGGATTCAGGTTCCTTCTCCAAGATATCAGGACGGGTCAGCGGGACATGGGTGAGAGAAGTTAAAATTACCCTCTGAGGGTGGACCCCTTGAGCCCTGGAGTCCCCCCAGGCTGGGTAGACAGGGAGGCTGTGTGACCGGGGCCACTCGCTCAACATCTCTGGTCCTCTCTGCTGAGGTTGAGGAGGGGTAACATCTTTCCCATGTCCAGTGGTCTGTTTCTGACTGGCTCCTTCTGTGTCTGAACTCCTAACCTTAGAGCCACGTCTCTGAAGGCCTTGTTAGGGAACCCAGGAGGTTGCTGGACATCATGGCGGTGTCTCCTAGGACATGCTTAGAGCATTACTGGGGAGCCCTGGCCCTGGGCTGGAGCAGCTCTTCTCTTGTGGCTGGTGGAGTCACTCAGCCAGAGGAGGGGCTTCGGGTACCAGGGGGCTGGAGTGTGGGTGCCTGGGAGGAGATGCCCTGACCAAGACAAGGGGAGATGTCTAGGGTCTCAGTGTTTCCTAATTTCTTATCAGTACACTCATGGGACTTCCCACCCAAACTCCCGGAGAAGATGTCTCTCTCGACTGGTTCTGCAAAGCCTTCACCCTGCTGGGTTTCTTAGTCATGCGGTTGCTATATGAAATTACCATCTATGGGGTGGGCTTACCGTGTTAGTCAGCTTCGTGCCACTACAACAAGTACCTCAGATCATAAACTTACGAAGACAAAGGTTTGTTCTGGCCCACAGTTTAAGAGTTTCAGGCTGTGATAGGTTGGGCCCATTGTTCGGGGCACAGCAGGGTGGGAATCCGTGGCAGACCAAAACAGCTCATTCCATGACCTAGCAACGGGACGGGGAGAGAGGGGAAGCCACCCCAATTCCCTTCAGGGGCACATCCCGATGACCTAAACCTGTGCACACCTGTAATCCCAACACTTGGGAGGCTGAGATAGGAGGATGACAGGCTAAAGGCCAACCTCAGCAATCTAGTGAGACCCTCATAAACTTAGTGAGATCCTGTTTCAAAATAAAAAATAAAAATAAAAAGGGTTGAGGGGAATAGCTCAGAGGTAGAATGCCCCTGGGTTCAATCCCCATTGCCACACACACACACACACAAAAAAAAAAAAAAAAAAACCTAACACCAGGCCCTACCTCTAAAAGTTCCCACCACTTTGCAATGACACCAATCCGGGGACCTAGCCACAGGCTTTCCAGGAACATTTACGACCCAAACTGTAACACTCTGTCCCTGGTCCCTAACAGTCCATGTCTACCTCACAATGAAAAATGCACTCAACCCATCTCCAAGAGTCCCCAAAGTCTTGACTGTTCCAGCATCGCTCAAAAAGTACACGTCCAAAGTCTCCTCTGAGACCCCAGGCGAACTCAGCTGTGAGCCCCTATAAAACTCACAAGAAACGTCCATCCTTCCAAGGTTCAATGAGAGGACAGGCACAGGGTAAAATTCCTCTTCCAAAAGGAAGGAACAGGAAAATACCAAGGAAGGGTCAGACCAAAGCTAGACCAAAACCCAGCAGGGTGAACGTGAAATCTTACTATTCCATGCCTGGCAGTCCTGGGCAAGCTGAGCACCCAGGGGCTCTCTTCTCAAAAAAACTCTGAAATAAATTTGTATCTCTACACATGGGAGCCAATGATGGATATGGCCTTGCCTATTTCTGAGATTCTCTCTAGGCATCTTTTCTTTTTCCCCAGTGCAAAGTTCTTAGCAGCCTCCTCCTCTTTCTTCTCTTCTTCCTCTTCCTCTTCTTCTTCTCCTTCTTCTTTTTTGTGATTATGATGACTGAACCTGGAGCCTTGTGGATGCTAGGCAAGTGCTCAACCACTGAGCTACATCCCAGCCTTAACAAAAACTAAAAAAAGAAAGAAGGAAGGAAGGAAGGAGGGAAGGAAGGAAGGAAGGAAGGAAGGAAGGAGAGAGAGAGAAGGAAGGAAGGAAGGAAGGAAGGAAGGAAGGAAAGAAAGAAAGAAAGAAAGAAAGAAAGAAAGAAAGAAAGAAAGAAAGAAAGAAAGAGAAAGAAAAATGTATTCTGAGACAGCCTTGCTAAGTTGCACAGACTGGACTCAAACTTTCAATTCTTCTGCCTCAGCCTCCCAAGTAGCGGGATTGCAGGTGTGTACCACAACATCCAGCTCTTGGGTTCTTTTCTTCTTCTTCTTCTTTTGGTACAGGGATTGAACCCAGTAGCCTTCTACCTCGGAGCTATATACCCCCAGCCTTTTTCATTTTTTGAATAAGGGTCTCGCTAAGTTGCTGAGGACCTCTCTAAATTGCAGAGGCTGGTTTTGAACCTGTGATCCTCTTGCCTCCACCTCCCAAGTACTGGGATTAGAGGTGTGTGCCACCACATCCAGCTCTTGGGTTATCTTTTTTTTTTTTTTTTTGGTACCGGGGATTGAACCCAGGGCGTTCTACCTCTGTGCTATGCCCCTGGCCCTATTTTTTATACTTTATTTTTGAAACCGGGTCTCACGAAGTTGCGGAGGGCCTCACTAGGTAGAGAGAGAGAGAGAGAGAGAGAGAGAGAGAGAGAGAGACAAGGAGAGAGAGAGAGAGAGAGCTGAGGCTGGCCGCGAACCCGGATCCTCCGGTCTCCACCTCCCAAAGTACTGGGATTACAAACCTGCGCCACCACGCCCGGCTTTTGGGTTATCTTTAGTACTAATCTCTCTAGCTAATGAGCCCTCCTTGGCTACACCTGTATAATTGCTTCTTACCTGGGCAAACTACAAGTTTTCCAAATCTTTCTGCTCTGCTCCTTTATGCTCCAAATTCTCATTTAAATCTGCTTAAAGGCACCCAGTAATACCCACGCCACAGCCTGAATGCCATACCACTCCAACATTTCCTCCACCAGATAAACTAATTCATCCCCTTTAAACTCTGCCTCCCATGAAGTGGACAAAATATATTCTTGTTCTTTGCCTTGGTGTCACTAAGATGGCCTCTGGTCCAGTTTCCAATAGAATCCTCATTTCCATCTGATAACTCCTTAACATGGCCTTTACTGTCCACATTCTTATCAGCATTTCGGTCTTCGGAGCCCCCACCAAACCTGCCTAGGAAGCTCTGCTTACAGCACTCTAGACTTTCTCTAGCCTGCTCCTTGAAACTTTTCCAAACTCTCCTGCAAACCTATCCCCAAAGCTCTTCCACATCACCAGGTGCACAAGCACCAGCTATGACCACATTTCTAGTCCCAATTTTGTGTGCAAGTAGCTTTATGCCAGTATTAAAAATACTCGAGATGCTGGGCATGGCGGCATAGGCCTGTAATCCCAGTACTTAAACTGAGACAGGAGGATCAAAGGTTTGAGGCCAACCTCAGCAATTTAGTGAGACACTGTTTCTTTTTTTTTTTTTTTTTTTTGTGGTACCAGGGATTGAATCCAGGGGCATTCTACCTCCGGGCTATACCCCCAGTCCTATTTTTTATTCTTTATGTTGAAACAAGGTCTCATTAGTTGTGGAGGACCTCACTAAGTAACTGAGGCTGGCCGCAAACCCAGATTCTCCGGTCTCAGTCTCCCAAGTACTGGGATTACAAGTGTGCGCCACCATGCCTGGCTGAGACACTGTTTCAAAATAAAATAGGACTGGAGGTGTAGCTTAGAGTAGACTGTCCCCTGGGTTAAATCCCCAGTAACTAACTAACTAACACACACACACACAGACACACACATACACACACACACACACATACACACACACACACACACACACACACACACACACACACTACCCTAGATAATCAATTTATAAAGAGAAATGCTTTATTTTGATTCACAGTTTCGGTTTTATGATCCATTGGCCCTGTTGCTTTTCATGGCAGCATATAACAGTGGAAGAGAGTGACCATGCAAAACCACTGAACTTTGGGACAGGCAGCAAAAAAGAGAGGGGAAGAGACCATAGTCCCTTGCGAGAGCACACCCACAATGACCTAAAGATCTCCCATTATGCCCCGCCCCTAAAAGTTTCCACCACCTCCCAAAACTGCCAAGCAAGGACCAAGTTTTTTAACACAAGAACCTTTGCAGAGCACTTAAATTCCAAACTATGGCACTACACAACAGACTTCTATTTTTCATAGTTCTAGAGGCTGAAAGTGTGAGCTCAGAGTGCTCATGTGGTCACTGGTGAGGCCCCTCTTCCAGGTTGCAGACTGCCAACTTTTTTTTATCAAGAAACAGGAGAGCTCCCTCCAGTTCCGGTTATAAGGACACTAATCCCATTCATGAGGGCTCCACTCTCAAGACCAGAGCACCTCTCCAAGGCTCCACCTCCTGCTATGTCACACTGCAGGATGGGATTTCAGCATATGAACCTGGGAAAGACACAAACATTCAGTCTATTCCAGCGGTCAAGACCGGAGTACAATTGAAAGACATACTAGCCAGGCATGGTGGCACACGCCTGTCATCCCAGCACTTGGATTGAGATAGGAAGATCACAGGTTCGAGGTCAGCCTCAGCAACTTAGCAGGCCCCTGTTTCAAAATAAACAATCATATAGGGCTGGAGGTGTTGCTCACAGGTAGAATGCCCCTGCCTTCAATCCCCAATATCAAATAAATAAATAATGATGGGGAAGCCGGGCGTGGTGGCGCACGGTTGTAATCCCAGTACTTGGGAGGCTGAGACAGGGGGATTTGGGTTGGCCACCAGCCTCCACTACTTAGTGAGGCCCTCCGCATCTTGGTGAGACCCTGTTTCAAAATAAAGAATAAAAAAAATAGGGCTGGGGGTGTAGCTCGGAGGTAGAATGCCCCTGGGTTCAATCCCCAGTACCACAAAAATAATAATAATTAATAATAATAATATAATAATAATAATAATTCTGCCTGAAAGTGTAACTGAGCAGGGACGCACTGCCTGGTGCAGGTACAAGCCAAGACTATGGCAGTGGGTTTTTGCAGTAAAAAAGAGATGTCATTGAAGGCAGACTGAAAAAGACACGGGAGACACATGCAACTCTGTCACCCTGGTGGACAGGTAGTTGGAAATTGTGGATAATTCTAGTCCATGCTGCAACTGTGAATAGCATCCTCTCTTCTTTTTTTTTTTTTTTTTTTTTTGCAGTACTGGGGATTGAACCCTGGGGGATTCTACCTCTGAGATACACCCCCAGCCCTATTTTTTATACTTTATTTTGAAACAGGGTCTCACTAAGTTACAGAGGGCCTCACTAAGTAGCTGAGGCTGGCCATGAACCTCATATCCTCCTGTCTCAGCCTCCCAAGTACTGGGATTACAAGCAAGCGCCACCACACCCGGCTCCTCTCTTCTAATCTAGGTCTGAAAGACTCTGTTCTCCTCCTTCGACTCCATTCCTTGGAGACTTCTTGATGTACCAGGCCCTCCAGGTCATTTCCGGTCAGGTGCTCGGGTTCTGCGGCTGCATCCTGAGAGAGCGCCTGGACAGATTTTAGGAGCAGGACATTGCTGCTTTCGAGCTTGGTGTCCACAGCAAGCTCACTTTGACTTTAGCCTTAGCGTTCCCCATGTCTCTATATGACAAGCAGTGGGACCCACAGTTGCTTCAGCTGCCTTCTTAATGTCATGGCTGGGTGTCCAACTCCCAAAGCCAAGAGCTTGCTCCATGCACAACCTGGCATGGAGTTTGTTCATCTATGGGAAGCAGAGATTGGGTTTGGAATCAAGAATCCTGGCCACTCTAACCCTGGGCAGATTCTTCAAATCCACATAGGGGGGAAAAATAAGAATGACCACCTTTATTTCTTAGGATCAACCTGAAGATATAATCAGGTACAGTCTCTAAAGAGGCGGGGGTAGGATGCTGACCACAGGGCCTTCAGCTACACCTGGGCACACCGTGCGCCCTGTCCTTCCTTCCTCCTAGGTACCGCAAGCTTCCTTACTACCATTACCCTGTCATTGCTGTGGACTGCTGGAGTGCCACCGTCCAGTTTCTGAAGGACCTGAAAGCCTACGGGGTGGACCCCTCCCGGGTCGTGGTCTGTGGAGAAAGCGTGGGAGGAGGATCCGCTGCCATAGTCTCCCAGAACGTGGTGGGCAGACCAGATCTCCCCAGGATCCGGGCTCAGGTTCTGATCTATCCAGTCATCCAGACCATCAATTTGCAGTTACCGTCCTTTCACCAGAACAAACACGTCCCCCTCCTTACTCAAAACCTCATGTTGACGTGTATGTTTCGGTATCTGACCATCGACTTCTCCTGGAAAGATGCCATGCTGTCAGGTGCTGCCATCCCCCCAGATTTCTGGAAGAAGTACAAGAAATGGCTCAGCTCTGACAACATCCCCAAGAGGTTCAGGAGCAAAGACCACCAGCCCGAGTGTCCTGCACCTTTCAACGAGGCTGCCTACCTGGAGACCAGACAAAGGTTCTCTGTGGAGAACACGCCCCTCCTGGGAGAAGACAAGGTCTTTGCGCAGCTCCCCGAGGCCTTCCTGGTGAGCTGTGAGCATGACGTTCTCCGGGATGACGCTTTGCTCTACAAGAAGCGCTTGGAGGACAACGGTGTCCCCGTGACCTGGTATCACGTGGAGGATGCCTTTCACGGATGCATAATTTTATTTGATAGGAAAGCTTTATCTTTCCCGTGTTCCAGGAACATTGTGAGCACTGTAACCAATTATATAAAGAGCATATGAAGGGGAAGGGGCGAAGCTCTGTGACAAACTGTTTGCTTAGCATTCAGACCACCCTGGGTTCTATCCCTAGCACCACACACAAAAGGTTCTAAAGTAAAAGGCACATGATGGGGTGAGGCACGGATGTCCCCTGTCGCAGGCGGGGACCGTGGTGAGTTCTATTTTCCTGAGAAAGGAGATGCTGAGTCAAGGCGTGGCCTACGAGGGGAGCGTGAGGCAGATGAACAACGGCCTGGTTTCCTATTCAAGAGCATCCACACTGTCTATTTCTTTCCAGTACCAACAAGTTCCACGGTGGCATCCAGCGACAGTCTCTAACATTGTCCTTCAGGTGAAATA
>PVJS01044233.1:0-16741 GCA_004027185.1 Glis glis | reverse complement strand
AGCTGAGTTTGGCCGCGAACCCGGATCCTCCGGTCTCCGCCTCCCAAAGTACTGGGATTACAAGCGTGCGCCACCACGCCCGGCTTAGGATCTTATTTTTTAGGATGATCCTTGTTGCTAACCAGAGTGATCTGATTACCTCTACTTTACTGATTTCCATCTACCAAAATTCATTTTTCAAGTTTAACTAGGTTTCCTCAATGGACTTTTTCTTAAAAACAGTCAGACACACATGGTTATCTTTTTTTCTCACTAGCATAGACCTTAAGTTCACTTGTAAGGAAAACATATAAAAAGTTGCTTTAATTTTGGCATTTTCACGAAGCTTCTTCAAGCCATTTTAAATTAATGAGTCGCTGTGGGTGGAGAGAGGAGAGGGGGAAAGAGAAGAAAAGAAATGGAAATAAAAGTTAAACTTAAAAAAAAAACAGCTTAAGCTTCTAGTAACACAAATTTTCAAACGTCTTCCAAGGGCAAAAAGAATTTAACCCTCAGACTTCCAAAAGATTCAAACTTTCAGGCCTTTGACTTAACCATTCACCCTGTCCTGTCTATTGATCTTTGAAACCACTGTTGAGCTGACCAGATGGCCAAGTGCTGAGAACACTCTAAAGAAAGTTACCTTGCTTGAAAACATTTTCCTATTTAGATTTTTTAACAGCTCCATGTGCCTGACGTTGGCATTGCTTGAAAGGAGGCAGCTCATCCCAGTAGGCAGAATACCAGGTCATCTTGGCACTGCTGTTCACAATGCCCTTTTTCTAACATTGAGCTAGTGGCTATGCTGCCTCCTTCATTTTGCAGTAATAAGGATCTTCTCCTTCCTCTCTCATCCTCCTCCCCTGCCCTGAGGCTGTTTGACAATAGCAGGTATAAACTGAAACTGGTATCAATGCAACAGGAATGCATTGATAAGCAGAAGTAACTTTTAAAAAAATGAGCCCTTGGACCCATTTATCACAATGCTGTTTAAAATGATTGTCTCCTGGTAACCCAATTAGTTGAAATAGTCCTTCTGAAGCTAAGTGAGAAAGACCATTACAGCTTGAAGTGATTTATCATTAGCTTAGCTATGTACATATTCCAATTTTGCAGTGTGCTGGGCATGCTTTCCTTTTTCTGTAGTTGCGCCCCTGACTCCCATCTCTACTCTCCAGTCTCATGAATGAAGATATGGGGCTAGCTACTTGTAAGTAACCACACGAGGAGCTGGCATTGGAGATGGGATTAAGACTTGGATCTTCCAAGTAAGTGGGTTATGCATAGCCTGTTCAATCGCCTTCCTTCTCAAATCCTTCTTTGTTACCAGTTTGGTAGACAGATCCTTTTGATTTTCCCTTTTTCTGTTAACAAAGGAATCTTTTTCCTGCATATAGAGGGTTGTGATTTCTTCCTGGTGCCAGCCAATAGTTGGCATGTTGGAAGTTGGCAACATGTAGGATCAAGAGAGAAGGGAGTTCTCAGTAAAGAACCGTGAAAATCCTCCCACACTTTAACACGTCCGTTCCACTGCCTCTGTTTCATATGGCTGGTGACTGATGTTTGGGTTGTAAAGAAACACAAAACAAAAAGTCATCTTATCCTACTTTTTCAGGCCGACTCAAGACAGAATTCTTTGAGGTCAGAACTAGAGCAAAATATTTGGTGGTGCTGAAGTGGCTGGAATAAGAAACACTTTGAAGGAGATGTATAGATAAAATTGCTGCTTTGGTCTCAATCACAGTGAATGCCCAGTGTTCTGTGTACAAGGATTGTGGGAGTGTGCTTCTGCACTGGCATTTGTACGTAGGAGCAGGTGAGATCAGTGCCACCTTCCTGCAGAGTACTCCCTTCTTTGTTCATTCATATTTTCCTTTGAAGATAAAGGAGCTGCTTCCAGTGTGTGCTAAGCATTGCTTTTAAAATTAAATTACTGTTTATTGATATATGATTTCCTTAATATATTTAGTATATGGTAGATATTTTTCATATAGCACTAAATTTCAGATTTTGATTTTAGGATGAGGCTCTGATGTTCCTTTTTTTTGGTGAAAAACTGGGGATAAGATACATTTTATGCAGCAAATTAAAAATATATATTTAAATTCATTTTTTCTTTTTTATCTAAAAAATTCAGAGTACTTGCAGATGAGGCCATTCCTCCAAGAAAAATATATTTATTTTATTTCTGAACTACAGTTAGGATATCAGAATATAGATTATTAAAAGCATAGAATGACATGCCTTTTACTTAGTAGGAGCTCAGTAAATGTTTGGAACTTCTTGCAGGTTTCTTTCTGATCTTAGTCTAGAGCAATGACTTACAACTTTTTTAATGCCATGGTACACACTGAAATTGATAATATTTATATGATACATGAAATATTTCTTTCAAAGACTACCTCTAGTGATAACATAATTTAGAGAGGCGTACAAGTTGAAAAATGCTCTGCTACTTTCTTCTTGTGTCTGCTAGGAGTAAGACTGCCATAGGGAGCCTGTGTGAGAGTGCTTGTTTGTGAAGAGATGATGCCCTTCAGAGAATCACACTGTGGGATGTTATGTCCTGCATCCTGTGGGAGGGACGGATGGCTGGCTCATTAGGGGCTCCAAACACCAGGATTCCAGTCAGCTCAGGTCTTGCTTCAGGACAGCTGGTTCTTGCACAATTGGTAGAAAATGTATATGTATGTCTATGTGTGGGTGGGTGAGTGGGTGACTCTACCCTTGATTCCAACCTGGCATTCCATGACTAGAGCTTGGCCTGTGGCACCAGCAATTTCTCAGTCCTAAAGAACATGTACAGGACAGAGCATTGCTTAATAGTGTTCCATGAGTCATCATAATGGTCAAGGTAAGAAGAAGTTTTATCACCCGCCACTTTACAACTTCGAGTAGATTCTGAACCATAGCCTACAGTTTTGAGTATTTAGTTGGATGGAGTACAGACAGTTTGGGAACTTCATGTCAGTCATCTTCACCTTGCTCTCAGGCAGAATGTTGCCCAAACCCGTTTATCCTATGGCCTGCTTACTGATGCCTCAGTTTACCCGAGGTAGTTGTGGTTTGGGAAGAGGGAGTCATCCTGCTCATTGTTAGAGAGGGCTAGGGTTGGGAGTATCCTCTTTAAGGAAAGCACTTGACTTTGGTAATGAAGGTATCACCATGATCATCATCATGCTATTGTGTGCTTTATTTTGTTTTGTTTTGTTTTTGCGGTACTGGGGATTGAACCCAGGGGCATTTTACCTCTGAGTTACACCCCCAGCCCTATTTTTTATTCTTTATTTTGAAACAGGGTCTCACTAAGTTGCAGAGGCCTCACTAAGTAGCTGAGGCTGGCCGCAAACCTGGATCCTTCTGTTTCAGCCTCCCAGGTACTGGGATTACAAGCGTGCACCTCCACGCCCGGCTCTACAGAGTGCTTTATAACATTTCAGGCAATATATAAGATCATATATTTAACCTGACAATGACCTTATGAGTTAACTACCATCACTATCCTCATTTTACAAATAAGGAAACAGAGGCAAAGAGAGGCTGAGTAACTTTTCCAGGGTCTCACAGGTAGTGAATTGCAGAGCCAGAATGCAGTTCCAGGAAGTGTGGCTCCAGAGCCTGTGGCTTGTGCTATCTATGCTTCTTCTCTACAGAGCTGGCGGAGGGGAGCAACACTTGACTAAGCAGATACATAGAACACAGTTATCGTGGCGGCTGGGTGAGCCCCCAGCTGAGTTAGACTTAAAGAAGTACAGGACAGAGATGAGAAATGTGGGAAGAGGAAGGGTATTTCTGGGCAGGAACAGTCACACCGGCCACCATGGCAAAGTTGGAGCCTGCCTGGTGACTGCAGTGAGTCTTCTTCCCCATGCAGGTTGGGTGACTCTGAAGTGGGGAACTGGCAAATAAGATGAACCAGCATCACCTCCACAAGGCGGGAGGGGAAAGGAAAGCCAGCAGCAGAGGCACTGGTGTTTTGTATTTAGATGAGCACACAGCCTGATACAAACGCTCACAGCTTCTCAGGAGAGGTATGAAATTGATTTGCAGGCGGGTCTTGGTCTTGACCCTGTGCCACAGCAAACAAAACGAAAGTCTCCTTGAGCTAAGGTAATCAAGATGAAAGTGTGTTTACATAGATGAGCACTGGGATTTACCCAGGACTGGGGAAGGTAATCCCCCGGTTCAACACTCCATCAATGCCATGCGGTGTCCCTAAGCTGGTAAATTACTGTGGGCTTTTATGAGAGTGGATTGTGGGAATCATCTAGATGAAATTTAGCCTGTTTCACCTCGAGTCCAGGGCCCACTAATGCACTCCAGGTGTGCAGGCTACCCAGGCTCTCTTGCCTTGGAAGCCTCAAAGAAGAACTTTCATCCCCAAAGGGAGGCTTTGAAGAATACCAAGGGCCTTTCTATCTCTGCTTGTTTTTTGTATTCTTTCTGCCCACACTTGGTAATTGGAGATATTTGTGGTGTTAAAGCCGGACTTGTTCCTTCTCAGCCTGCCCCTCTAACGGTGAAATCTTAAGCCTGTGGCTTCAATTGTGCGCAGCAGTGATTTCTCTTCAGTGTCCCTCACATGTAAAAGGAGAATGGCTGAAATACTAGAAAGGGGGTTATAGGAAATCACCAAACAACAATTTTCCACGTCTATAGATCCTTTCATCCAAGGGAAGAGAAGCTAGAGAGGGTGCCTCCAAAAGGAAGGGGAACACACAATTTAAAACTCTCTGGTTATAGGCTAAGGAATTGAAGATCAAAGGGCTGAACCCTCAGAATTACGCAGTGAGTAACTGGAAAAACTCAGTAAAAGTCAGGCATCCTGTTCTCCAATCTTATATGGCTAATAAGGGCAATTGGCTTTTAAACAGTACATTTATTTATTTTTTCATTCAGCTCCAGTGCCATCCTAAGGAATATAATTACGTGTGCATCGTAGATTTAGATTTCCAAGCCCGAGAGCATTACGAGGTATTTTGCCATGATGATATGGTAGGAGAGGTGGAAAGGTACTGAGAAGCCCTTACATTTAATGTGTGGTCCCTGTGTTCCCATGGGACCTCAGCCTCCCTTTCAAACCACTACCACTATTCATGCCTCTTGTGGCTTCAATTTAGAAGTTCCCCTTTAAGAGACATGCTTCCAAAGCTTCAATTAGCAGCTATGAAGTGTACTGGTAACTCTGTGATTTGCTTTTTCCAGTTAGGGTTGTTGTACATATTTCAGTTTGTTGCCCACTAGTTCAGGTCAGCTTTAACTTTATCTCCAAAGGCAATGATTTAACATATGACAGGCAAATGTATTTGCAGAGTTAAGGGCAACAGATTTGCTTGTGGGAATCATCTAGATGATTCAGAGAATATATAAGTTATGGAAGTATTGTAATATTTCATTTGATTCAGATTATTTTTCATTATGCCCTCTGTATATATGATGGTTCTTGATAATGGGTAACCTGACTTGAAGGTCAGATGAACTGAAGTGAAAATAGCTAAGTTGTGTGTGTGTGTGTGTGTGTGTGTGTGTGTGCGTGCGCGCGCGCATGCGTGCACACATGCACTCATGTTCATAAGTTAAAAGAGAGCCAGAGAGATGTTTAATCTTCTCATCACTTGCCAGAAGATGGAAGAAATATCTGCTCTAGAAACGAGTTCTAAGGTACCTTCCCCAAGCACATTCTTTTTTTTTTTTTTTTTTTTTTTTTTTGCGGTACCAGGGATTGAACCCAGGGGCGTTCTACCTCCGAGCTACACCCCCGGCCCTATTTTTTATACTTTATTTTGAAACCGGGTCTCACGAAGTTGCAGAGGGCCTCACTAAGTAGCTGAGGCTGGCCACAAACCCGGATCCTCCGGTCTCCGCCTCCCAAGTACTGGGATTACAAGCGTGCGCCACGCCCGGCTCCCCAAGCACATTCTAAGAGGTCACCACCTAGGGAAAATGCTGAGGCGTTCACAAACACACTTTGCTTCTTAGAAATTTAAGGGGCATGAACTCTGTACCTAGAGAGGCGAGACATGGGACAGTCATCATTGGGGCTATCCAGGAAGTATATTAGGGTCAAGGGAATTTTTGCATATCTCTTGGGTGTGTGCAAATATCAGTGTAGCAAGGGTATAATGGAAACATCATAAGCTTTGGGGCAGGTAGACCAGAGCTAATGCTGGCCCCACCACTTCCTAGATGAGTAACTTTAGGTTGATTACTTAATTGCTGTGAACCTCAGTTACCCCTTTTGCATGAATGAGGATAGTCATAACCACACAGATGTGTTGTGAGGATTAACTAAAAATATGTATGTGAAAGCTTCTGGGATATTGAAAACTTTTGATAGATGTTGGTTTTGTATTCTCTCTCTCTTGCATATTTGATTTGCAAAATCTGTATACTATAATTTGTTTTAATTATGCCCCCAATAAAACACTACCAAAGTCTTCCCAAAATTTGAGTGAGCATTTGGATTTTGCTGAATTTTTTCATGATTTGTTTATAACACATATATGATTCCATCTGTCAATTAATATTCTTAACCCAGTGAAATTCAGATAGAGAAAGAGTTCACTGACAAAAAACTAATTTGGTATCTATTGGCGTTTGTGTAGCACAGTCTGACCAGCAGGTATGGCCCTAGACCGATGCAGACAGACTGATCCAAGACTGTGTAGAAGCTGGCCTTGCCCACACGGCCTGGCCACTTGTCACCTGTCAGGGAGTCTGTAATACATAAACCCTCAAGTCTCAGTGACTTCATATACACAGACTTACGTCTTGCTCAGGTGAGCTTTAATTAGATGTTAATGTTCTTGATTGGTGGAAGACTCGTCTCCAAGCAGTAATTCCTAGACTAGGCTCCTTTCATTGTGAGATTCCTCCATTTAAAAAAAGAAATGAGCTGGGTGTGGTGGTGCACACTTGTAATCCCAGTACTTGAGAGGCTGAGAGCGGAGGACGGGGTTTTGAAGCCAGCCTCAACTACTTAGTGAGGCCCTCCGCAACTTAGTGAGACCCTGTTTCAAAATAAAGAATAAAAAATAGAGCTGGGGGTGTAGCTCCAAGGTAGAATGCCCCTGGGTTCCATCCCCAGTACCACAAAATAAAATAAAGTAAAATAATAAAATAAAATAATAAGATAAAATAAAATGAAATAATAAAAGAAATTAAAAAAGAAATGACTTCGGAAGAAGAATGATCCTGAAGAAATAGCGATGTGTCTCACATCGCTTCCACCTACACTGCATTGGCTAGCATTTACATAGATAGTCCTACTAGATGACAAGGAGACTTAGAAAGTGTGGTCTGGCTGTGTGTCTAGGAAGAAGAGGAAACAGGTTTTGTGAGCAGCCAGCAATCTCTGACAAATGGTTTTGTTGGTTCAGCCTCAACCTTCTGGATTTGTAAGCCTCTTCTTCCCTGACTGGCCCTTCTTCCAACTTATTATGTTGGTTTATGATTTTGATTTTAGTTTGGTTAATTTCTTATTTGGAGGATTTGACTTACTTAATTTGCCCTTATCTGATAGCCTAGATCCAGATTCTGGACCTCTGACTGTAATTCCATTCAGAGAAAATTAGACTTGTTTCAGAGTTAAAGAGAAACTTAGAAATAATTGAATTTGACCATCATTTTTATACTAGAGATCACTTCTCTCCAAAGACATTGATAAATTTACTTGTAAGTAGAAATAAATTGTGAACATCTCAAAATCTGTTTCTGAAACTTTCTTCTTTATAATGCCTAGGTACTTTTTTTTTTCAATACTGGGGATTGAACCCAGGGCCATTCTACCTCCGAGCTACACCCCCAGCCCTATTTTTTATTCTTTATTTTGAAACAGGGTCTCACTAAGTAGCTGAGGCTGGCCGCGAACCTGCCATCCTCCTGTCTCAGCCTCCCAAGTACTGGGATTAAAAGCGTGCCCAACCACCTGGCTCATTTCTATGTATTTTAAACAACAAACAGGTTAATAAAAAGGAAAGGACTTTCTAGTACAATGGGAAATGTTCATGGGTTTTAGCCTGAGCTTTGACCCTGATTAACCATGTGAAAATGTTCTCAGTTTGAACAGGTTTAAGGGAATACAGAGAATACTTGAAAATATTGGAATTCTATACACCCAATTGACATTAATGTTGTATCTGGTGGTGGGACTGTGAATGATCCCTTGCTTGATTTGATTTGGTTCTCTTTTTGGTTTTGTTTTTGACTGTTTTTTAATTGTATTGTATTTGGTCTCCAAATTTTATACACCAGGAATACATTCCTTTTGTATTTAATACCCCTGATATTTCTTAAAAGGTAAAAATCATGAAGAACAAAAGCATGGGGATGATTTCCAGCCCCACGACCTCAAGTGGTTTCTTTGAGAATTAGATGAAACAATAGTTAAGAGTGTACTTTGAAAAACAAGTAGCTATATAATAAAATATTGTCAGCAGGTAAGACATGGCTTTACATTCAGGGTTTCTGTATAGAGGAAGTCGAATGGCATGCTGAATCCTTTCTTTGGGGGGGTACTTGGAATTGAACCCAGGGACATTCTACCTCTGAACTATACCCCCAGAGTGTAGTTCTAAATTTTATTTTTTATTTTGAAATAGAGTTTCACTAAGTTGCTGAGGGCTAAATCGCTGAGGCTATCCTCGAACCTGCATTCTTCTGTCTCAGCCTCCCAAGTCTTGGGATTACAGGAAGGCGCCACCAGGCCCTGCTGGCATGCTGAGTTCTTGAAGCTCTTCAATTTGCTGTTTGGGTTTACTGCCCCTCCTCAAACACAAAATGCATATTTATTTCTCACAGAGGCAATAACTGAAGATGATTTACTGCTTAGTACAGACTGCAGTTCCTCAGCATTAAAACCATCATTTTAAAGGCCACACACACAAAAAAAATACCGTCATCTTAACAAGGATGTCTACCATGTTCTTGAGTAAATTATGAAGGAAGAATAGAAGGCAGGTAGGTGAGGCTTGCCTGCTAATCTAAAAATTCTTCCTTGGGCATGTTATGTTGACCACATAGAAATACAGGAACCTGCTTGTTAGTGGTGACTATCACATGGAAGCACTTAGTTCACTTATCTGGCTCCCCACAACCTTTGTGATTATAGGCCATCATCAAGAGATTTTATTTAAATTAAATTTATCCTTCATGTGTTTTTCTGTTTGTAAAAGTAATACATACTCATAAAATTTAGACCTTTAAGAAATAAATTATAGAGAAATGGAAAAAGTCCCTCATAATCTTAGATTTAACTGCTATTGACATTCTTGTTTACAGTTCTTTAAATTTTTCCAATGAATATGTTAACATGTTTACTATTTGTTTTCTTAACAAAGACTGTTTTGTACATATTTTCCCTTCTTACTACATCTTGGATAATATTTCATAGGATTTTCAATAACAACTTTCTTTTCTCATATTTCCTGACTAGGGTGGTGTATTCCTTAGAAAGTTAAAAAAGATAGAGCTGTATGATGATTATTTTTCTTCTCTTTTTTATAAGTAAGAGGTTTTTAGAATGATCATTTAAAGCAGTTTTAAAGGCAGAAGTATTAAGTTTGGCAATGGCTCCACTTTCCTATTGGCCAATCCATTACTTGTAATTGTTGTATTTGTAGTGTGAATTATGAATTGATAATTTCAGGAAAGCAAAATTTTTCCCACTCTGACATTCTTTCCAGCAATGGGCTTGTGAAAACTAATTGAATTTAGGGGTTATGTTGTTCTGTTCTGAGAAAGACAGAATGAATTATCCACTTAGAAACAAATCTGATCCAGTCACTCTCCTATTTAAAAATCTTTCAACTTCTCCTTCTGTAATGGATAGAATCCAAATTCCTTTGTTTGGTTCATAAGATTTTCGTGCCTTACCACTGGAGCCTCAACTCCCAGCACTCCACTCCACCTACATATGCTTCAGACACAGCGATTCCTGACTGTTCTCACCTTTGTGTTTTGCACCGACTTCCCCTCTGCTAGGAGGCTTTTTGCTACTTCTCTGCTTGGTGAAGCTTATACGTTCTTAGTTCTTGGGTGAAGCTTTGCTAGACTCTCCAGGCAGAACTCTTTCTCCTTTTTCCCTATTTCTATTATGGAGGTTCTGATGCTATGGTATAACTTACCTTACCTGTCTTAATCATTTATTTATTTGTTTGTTTGTATTTGCATCTGTGTGTGTGTGTGTTACTGGGGATTGAACCCAGGGGCATCCTACCTCTGAGTTACACCTCTATACCTTATTTATTTATTTATTTATTTATTTATTTATTTTGTTTGTTTGGAAATAGGGTCTCACTATGTTGCTAAGAGTCTCGCTATGTTGCTGATACTGGTCTTGAACCTGCAATCCTCCTGTCTCCCAGCCTTCCAAGTACTGGGATTACAGGCATGCACCACTACACCCATCTATTTATTCATTTATTTGGTGGTGCTGGGGCTAGAACCTAGGACATCATGCATACTAAGCATGTACTCTACCACTGAGCTATATCCCCAGCTCTAATTTTTTATTGTGGTATAATGCACATACAATAAAGTACACAAATCTTAAGTATACAGCTGATGAATTTATCATGTTAGAATTTGTACCTGTGAGCCTTCAGAGTATAGGAACCAAATATTCATTGTTATATCCCCAGAGGTACTCAATAAGTGTTTGAATGAATATGCATGATTTTAGATAATTTCCTCTATCCATTTCTTTTTTAAGATTTCTTTTTAAAAGGGGACAGTTTGGCCGGGCGTGGTGGTGCACGCTTGTAATCCCAGTACTTTGGGAGGCGGAGACCGGAGGATCCAGGTTCACGGCCAGCCTCAGCGCTCTCTCTCCCTGTCTCTCTCTCTCCCTGTCTCTCTGTCTCTCTCTTTAGTGAGGCCCTCCACAACTTCGTGAGACCCGGTTTCAAAAATAAGGTATAAAAAATAGGGCCAGGGGTGTAGCGCGGAGGTAGAACGCCCCTGTGTTCAATCCCTGGTACCGCAAAAAAAAAAAAAAAAAGGGGACAGTTTAGTGTGGGTTTATTATAGGTGTATGAAACCTACAATATTTGTTTAATTTTTTTCCACCAACCTCATTAACCAAAATATAATTGATTTCTTCAGCAGCAATTATAGATCAATGAATAAAAATAAATTTCATATATTTTCTATCCATTTGATAAAGTTTTATTATAAACTATAAATCTTAAGATTTGAGGTATAAAATAGTAATGAGATATGGTTAGGAACAAGCTGCCTTTCCCTTACTGTTTATTCCTTATAGAAAAAAGTAACCATTCCTTCCCTTAAATTTCTAAATCTAGATTTAGATTGCTTAAGAAATCGAATGATGTTTTAATTCAAACTTAATTCTCCCACTAAGAGTTCCTGATGTATTAAAGAAAATTGTATTTATGCATTTTGTTGAAGCTAGAAAACAGAAAATTTACTCAGAGTAATTTGATTCAACAGGAGGGTTTAGTAGTTTTCCTTGAAAGATGATCCTGAAATCAATCCCTTTAACTTACATTAGGACCGAGAAGGAACTAAACACACTTCCCTACTTAACAGGCTGCCCTCATTTCTTTTCCTATGCACTGATTCCGAGTTTAAACTCTTCTTTGAGAAGTGTATATGGAAACAGGTAAATAATGGCACCAGATAGACACATTTTTCTACTATATTCAGTGACTAAGATGGCTTTATTCCTTCTCAATTTGTCCTAGTTTTATTATACAACTTCCCTTCTTCTGTTAGTCAGTCAATCAATCAATCAATACCATCACATAATCTGTTATTATCAATGCCTATTATTGCCAAGGTATTCTAGATTCTGGGGATATCAAGATGAAAAGTTCAGACTAATATTTTGTTTTGACTATTTTTAAAAAGTTAGGTTTTACTCCTCCTGGTTAATTGGCTCAATTTACTAAGTGTCTATTTAGTGTCTACTCTGTATTCAGTACTGTTTAAGATCATAATCCATAATCTCTTTAGAAGCTAGCATTTTATGCCATTGATTTCAATAATAGCTAATGAATATTTTAAGTTCTTCATGTGGTTAGTGTTAGACATTTCATTAGTAATTATGAAATGGAAGTCAAGCAAACTCCTTTTTCCTGAGAAATATGTATCTCATTAGTTCTCAATATTAATTGTCTAAATACTATTAGTTAATGCTATATTACTTCAGGCCTTTTTAAAAAGCAATACAAAAATGTATTTCTGTCAGAGAGAGGTTATTGTTCATTTTTAGAGGAATTGGGTGGCTTGCTGGCACATTTGTGAGTAAAATGCAATTGCTTAAATCTTAAATTGTGTACTTACTCTTCTTAGAAACCCAGCTTCTATTGTAATGTCAACATGTGAACTAGCAATAAACAGACAAAAATTAAGCATATATGCTTGGATCATGGTTTTCAAAAGGCCATAGATCTGCTTTGTGGAAACTTGAGCTGCTGTATAATAACATTTGAAACCATTACATGATCAGTTCATTTTAATAGGACAAGCTAATAAAAGGTAACTTGAGGCCCTGTGATAAGAAACTGTCTAAGTACTACGTGATTTGATTACATACCAATTGAAATGAGAAAAGTCAGGTTCTTCCTTCAGTTTTCATGTGCTGTGAACATGGGAAGTAGCTCTTAGAATTAGATCCTGAACCCATCTGACATTGGGGAACATTAGCAGCTTCTCAGAACGATCCTTCCTTTCTGCCTGCCTTCTTTCCTCCCTCCCTCCTTTCCTTTCCTCCTTCCTGGGGGCTTTTAGGGATTAAACCCAGGGACATTCTATCTCTGAGCTACACACCCAGGTCTTGCTAGGTTGCTGAGAGTCTTGCTAAGTTGCTGAGGCTGGCCTTGAACCTGTAATCCTCCTGTCTCAGCCTCCCAAGTACCAGGATTACAAGTGTGCACCACCATACCCAGCTTCAGAGCATATTTTCTAAGAAAAGAGATAATGGAAGACACCTTCGTCCTGTCTTCTCTGTTCTTTCTTTTGAAGCCCAGGTCTTCTCTGGAATAAGTTCTCATACTCAGAGAAAATTCGGATTGCTTTGGCCTTAGCCTGTAATCAAGGGGCGACACCTTTTTGTGTTTTTCTTAAGGGAGATCTGCCCTCGGTAGAGGGCAGAGAAAGAGTATATATCATTAATCACTCGAGAACTGTTTACCACTATAATCAAGAGGGCCCTTGCCCATGGCAGGCAGTAAAATTACCCTGGTTGTGTAAGAATAACCTGAGTGATTTACTTAGACTGGTCACAAATGTTTGGGCAGTATTCAAGGCCTGAGCCTCACCAATTAGCTTTATTTTTCACTGCTTTTTTTCAGATTCACCTTTATACCATCCAATCACATTGAGAGGAGTGGACGTTCCTGAAATTGCAACATTACTGACTTCCAGCCATGTGACATGGCTTTTCAGACACTGAGTTAAATTTCAACCCAGACATTTCTCTTCAGTTCAGGTCACCTGCAGGCCAGACAAAGCCAAGGTCATGCATTGAACCAATATAAGGAGTTTCATTGGGTCCAATAACTATAATGTTATTCACTGTTTGAAATACTATACCATGGTTAATCATAAGTAGCAGCTGTTGTGTCCTTTTATTTATGAGTCCTTAATCAGGAGGACACAGCAAGAGCAGTATTTGAAAGGAGCCTTTCATGAGATCTTTCTTTTGGACCCTCCTTCCTCCTTCATGGGGAAGAGAAGAGGACTTCATATTGACTTGCAAAAAATATTGAATAGTATATATTGGCCTCTCTGAAAACAGATTTTAAATTTTCAAACTCTAATGTCTATTTTTCAGCTAACGATGATAGAAACACTAAGCCAGTCCTCTCCAGACAATTACTTTCCAGGGCTCCAAACATGATTAAATCTACATGTCAACTATCAAGAGTTATATATTGGCTCTGAAAACAGACTTTTCTATTCAGAATTCAAGATTTCTATTTGTAACCATATGTTCCCAGTGATGTTAAGGTAAATAGACTGGAGCTCTTTGAGCAACTCTTTTTACTGGCCCCCCAACCTGAATGTCTCTGTCTCTCATTCATTCTCTCTAACCTCTTTTTTGCTTTGTATTTACCTTGGTTTATGAGAATTCTTCATATTAATTGCCTTTGTTCAAAGAGGGGCATATCCAGGAGTTTGAATAGGATCATTTTATGACTGAATATATGAATTGATATGAATGGATTTTTAAGTCAAATAATTTAGTGGTAGGTTATGTTTTCAGATTTGTTAATTTGTCAGCTTCAACCTAAGTTGGATTTGTAACACTAAACAGGTGCAGCCCCTTTTCTTTGAGACACTCAAAATGTTTCCAAAGTTATTTATTTATTTATTTATTTATTTATTTATAGCTAGAGATTGAATCCAGTGACATTCTGCCTCTGCATTATACCCCCAGACCTTTTTATTTTTTATTTTGAAACAGAGTCTTGATAAGTGGCTGAGACTGGCCTTGAACCTGTGATCCTCCTGTCTCAGCCTTCCAAGTACTGGGATTATAGGAATGCCCAGCTTTAAATTTATATTTATTTTTTAGTGGTAACTTTTTTGGTTTTGGTACTGGAGGTTGAATCCAGAGGCATTCTATTTCTGAGCTATTTTATTTTTTATTTTGAAACAAAGTCTCACCAAGTTGCTGAGGCTGGCCTCAAACCTGTGATCCTCCTGTCTCAGTTTCCAAGTATTGGGATTACAGGCCTGCCACAACACCCAGCTTAGTGAAAATATTTTTGTGGATTTCATTCCTGTGGACTTTTACTCTTTCACTCGATCTCATGTGAACCCTCTGCTTTAGCCACACAGGTTCCATGTGGTTCCTTGAACACAGCATGCACGTACCCACCTTTATGACTTGGATAATGCTGTTACCCCAAACTAATGTTCTTCCCTCATCTCCTTCTGTGATACTTGACATTCTTCAAGACAACTCTCAAATGCTACCTTCATCATTAAATCTCCCCTCTGCCTTCCGCTTGGACTCAAATGCTGCTCCTTGCACCGCTGAATATAACCTGTTACCGAGCTCTTGGTTCACTGTTCTTGTGTTTTAATTGATGTTGTTCCTGTTTCCCCCTCAATGAGGGGCAGTTTTACTGAGGACCATGATGGTATCTTCAAGCAGCATCCAGGTGATTGACTTGGCACAAAGTTACATACTTCTCTTGTTTTCTCAAGGATAGAGGAAACATTGGTCCTGAGACCTTTTAGGTTTTTTTTTTTTTTTGCGGTACCGGAGATTGAACACAGGGGCCTTCTACCTCCGCGCTACACCCCCGGCCCTATTTTTTATACTTTATTTTGAAATCGGGTCTCACGAAGTTGCGGAGGGCCTCACTAGGTAGAGAGAGAGACAGACAGACAGACAGGGAGAGAGCGAGAGAGCTAAGGCTGGCCGCGAACCCGGATCCTCCGGTCTCCGCCTCCCAAAGTACTGGGATTACAAGCGTGCACCACCACGCCCGGCTTCCTGAGACCTTTTAGAACTGCTACAAGAAAGGGCTGAGAGTCTGATAGTAAAACACTTGGTCAGCTGGGCGTGGTGGCGCACGCTTGTAAACCCAGTACTTGGGAGGCTAAGACCAGAGGATCCGAGTTCGCGGCCAGCCTCAGCTACTTAGTGAGGCCCTCTGCAACTTAGTGAGACCCTATTTCAAAATAAAGAATAAAAAATAGGGCTGGGGGTGTAGTTCGGAGGTAAAATGCCCCTGGGTTCAATCCCCAGTACCGCAAAATAAATAAATAAATAAATAAATAAATAAATAAAACACTTGATCAAATTCAAAATTCTCTTAAAAGTAGTCAGTATTGTTCTCAGTAGGGTTACCTCAAGTTTTCGGCGACAGATGCATGACAACAATCTGCCTTTTTCTAAGATAAATCTAAAAATTAAGATGGATAGTCAGCCAGAATAAAAGGTGATCCATCTACCCTCTCTCCCCCCCCCCCGCCCCATCTATTTGACCAAGCAAGGATGAAGCAAGAGTGCTAGGGAAGGAGCTTTTGTGCATAAACATCTTTGTTTAGGCCTGCTTCAAGCGTTTGCACCTCTGGCTTCCTCTTCACAGTATCCACCTTTCCAATGTTCTTTTTGTGTAGGACGGCGTGTTTGCTCTTAGAGATAATGGGCATCGCACTCAGTATGCCAGCAATAGTCTGTCCCAGTGTGATCGTATTCACTGGACTGCTCACTAGCAAGGAACTCAGGGGAAAATGGCATGGGACATTAAAACAAACGAACATGCCAAGAGGGCTGTCTGAGCCCAAAGGAACAGAGTTATTGGATTTGTTTAAAGAATTAAGCTTATGAGTTACACTTTCCCCCTTTGCAGCACAGATAAAAATCTTTGCTTTGAGGAACATTTCAACATCCCAGCTGCAAGTATAACTTACAATGGAAAATGTTTTTCATTTTGGAAAGAGGCAATTGCTATTTTGTAATGAAAGACAAGGATAGCTGCCACAGTTTGCTGAGGGGAGCAAAGTCTAGTTTAACAACAGCTAATGCAGGCAATTGCTGTTCTGATCTGATAGTCCAGTCAAAAAATACTCAGTGTGCCAGGCGTGGTGGCGCACGCTTGTAATCCCAGTACTTTGAGAGGCGGAGACCAGAGGATCCGGGTTTGCGGCCAGCCTCAGCTCTCTCTCTCTCTCTCTCTCTCTCTCTGTCTCTCTGTCTCTCTGTCTCTCTCTCTCTCTACTTAGGGAGGCCCTCCGCAACCTCATGAGACCCGGTTTCAAAATAAAGTATAAAAAATAG
>PVJS01044232.1:0-16741 GCA_004027185.1 Glis glis | reverse complement strand
CAAAGTTTAATCTAGTGCCTTTTATCGCTCTCTTACTATAAACTTTTATAATTCCCTTTTTTCCAAATTTCTAAATCTTTTTTAAACCATCTCCAAAATCATTTCCATGAAGTTTCCACAAAAAGTTCTTTCTGTTGTAACCCATCCACAACTGTCCTTGAGCCCCCTCTGCCCTTCTGGGCTAATCTAAGCAAGAGCACAGGAGCGTTCTGGGCCAAAGTTACATTGTTATGAGTTTGACTTCCTGGGAAAGATTTGTCTGTTTTACTCATAGGGCACAGTTGATAATTTGGAAAAGAACACTGCACTCACTGAGCCATATCTATTAAAGATTAAGAGAATCATTGACAAGAAGGTTACAACAAAGAGAGAATAGCCAGGAACACAGAGGATTTTGCCAGGCCACCTTTTTCTACGGGCATACTTCCTTGAAGCTTTTGCCACGTCATGCGTGTAGGTTCACGCAGACTCCGTAGGAGGCAAGGCCGTCGCACCTCTACCACCTTCTCTGTCTTGGGGTTTCCTCCTTTCCCATGAGACTTTTCACAAGCAGACTCTGTTCTTTCTTGTTTTCTCCAAAATAAACACACAGGTACTTCCTCAATTAATGTATTTTTCAACCCAAATAAGCAGATGAGCTCACAAGAATAACAAACATATGGAGAGTCATGAAGGTTGAAACAGATTGAAACAGATCAAAGGTTCTCATAATAGTTATTTGCTGTCTTTTTATAGACTTACAGAACATTTATTGAGACATAACTCTGTACTATTGTAGAAATAATAATCACACAGTTAACTCTTTCCTCAAAACCTTCCATAGGCTTTCACTCTCACTGGAAAAAAAACTGAAATATTTACAATGGCCTGCAAGGTCCCATCTGATTTGTTGTCCCCAACCCCTGCCCCCAATTTGACCTCATCTCACCTCTGTGTCCCCATGTCTGGCTTCATCTTCCCTCAATTTGGCTATGTCATTGTTCCTGTTGAATAAAGGTATGAGTCAAGTATCAGAAAAAATTAATTTGAATATAAAAATTATTCTATTTTCACTTATGAATTTCATTATTAGACCTTGAGGATGGGGAAGAAATCCACATTAATTAGGCACCTTCTGTTTGCCAGCAGCCATGCTGGGTTCTTTTGCTGGCACCTTCTCATTTTGTTTTTTGTGGGGGTAGTGATGATTATATTTGGTATGGTTAGTTGAGAGACAGTTATGAATTTCTAACTTCTGTCTCAATTCAACCTGCCATGATCTTAGATCTTTTTCATGATGTGCTTACATCTGGCCAGTCTTCCTCCTTCATCTTACATCTGTACAGTTTGGTTTTTCTTCCATGGACTAAACAAGTACACTGCCTTTATAGAGAGTAAGTATTGATATGAAAAAAATTAAGTGAAATTTTGACTTTTTCTGCTGAGTATATATACTCATGCTCTGAGTATACACAATCCTGCTGAGATTTCATTCTTCTCTACATCCAGCTAGGTCTCACAAACTGCAGCATGTACTATCGATTTCCTCCTTCTTTGCTAGAACTTCCAAATAATGGGAGTGTGGATTCTTTTTATCAACTTTATCTGAAATTTCATGAAGATCATTGTTTTACTCAGATATAATGAACAGTTTCTCCTATCTAGTGGTGCTCTGATCAACTATCCATCTTTTATGTCTCCCAGGCTCCTTTCCCAGTATCTCACACTTGACCCTCACCCCTCAGAGCAGTGTCCTGGGGCCTTCGCTTCTAGAGGCTTTCCCTACGTGAGCACCTTTACTTCCATTGCTTTAATTGAGGAATATATGCTGGAAGTTCTTACACCTATATGTCTGAGCCTCAGCCAGTCTGTCTCACTGCCTTTTGGAGCCAAAGTCACAACAATGTCCAGGCAGGCTGCACCTGCTCAACTACTGGACCCTCCAGGAATCAGGCAGAGGGGTGATCTGTGTAGATGGATGCCTCCACTTGGCTGCTTCCCAGACGCTCTAAATTGGGCACATCTGGAGCTGAACTCATCATCTTGCCACCACACTTGTTCCTTCTCCATTCCTTGTCCCAGTAAGTGCCACCTGCATCCAGCAGCTGATCAAACTAGATTTTAAGGAGCATGTTAGTTTCCTAGGACTATTTTACCAAAGTCAGTGACTTCAAACAGCAGAAGTTTATTTTTACACAGTTTTTTGGAGACCAGATGTCCAAGATAAAGGTGTGACAACAGGACTGGGTCTCTCCAAAGGCTCCAGAGGAAATTCTTTGCTTCTTCCTGACGCTAGTAGCTCCGGATATTCCTTGGCTTGTGGTTACAACACTCCAGTCTCTGCCTCCATCTTCACATGGCCTTCTCCTTCTCCCGTGTGTCTCTATTTCTTGTGTCTTTCATAAAGATACTTGTCCTTGGATTTAGAGCCCGCTGGGATATTCCAGGATGTCTCATCTCAAGGTTCTTAATTACACCTGCAAAGATTCCCTTTCTACATAAGTTCACATTCTTAGGTTCTAGGGGTTAGTATGTGCACATATCTTTTGAGAGGAGGCGTCATTCAACCCAACACTGGGAGGCAACACTTACTCTTTTCTTCTTCCCCTACCTCCAAGTTCTCAACAGTTCCTACTGATTCTATGCCTTTTGGAGCCCATCCACTTCGTTCCATTTCTACCCTCCTACTTCAAGGCAACATTAGCTCTTGCCTCTCTACTGTGGAGGCCATACTAGTAGGTCTGCCTGCATTCAGTCCTGTCCCTATCATGATATTATTCCTTGTGATTTGGAACAACTCAAGGATCTGCTGGGAAAGCTCATTACTTAAACTTATTCTGTTGTTGTTTTTTCTTTATATATTTTTAAAAACTACAATTGCTATGCATGTTTCCACATCAACTTCCAAACAGTGGCGTCCTAGTCCACAGGAAAAACAGGTGAAGGGCCTGTTTCTCTCTCAGCCCCAGGCTTATCCTCTACCCGGAAGTTGCCCTTTTAAAGCATGTTCCTGCGCTGGGAGTGGTGGCGCACGCTTGTAATCCCAGTACTTTGGGAGGCGGAGACCGGAGGATCTGGGTTCGTGGCCAGCCTCAGCTCTCTCTGTCTCTCTCTCTCTCTCTGTCTCTCTCTGTCTCTCTCTCTCTCTCTCTCTCTCTCTCTCTACTTAGTGAGGCCCTCCGCAACTTCGTGAGACCCGGTTTCAAAATAAAGTATAAAAAATAGGGCCGGGGGTGTAGTGTGGAGGTAGAACGCCCCTGCGTTCAATCCTCGGTACCGAAAAAAAAAAAAAAAGCGTGTTCTTGATCTTCTCCTCTGTTTTTACAAATGTGCATATCTGGGTTGAATTCAGATGAGAGGCCCAAAGCTTAGGGTATTTCTACAATCCCACAAGAGCAATATTTGCTATAACATTGGTGTAAGGAAGTACTACACATTTAAATTTTTCTATAATGATTACTGACATTTAAAAATATTAAACTGCTTTCTACTCCTGGGTTGTATTTTTATTTGTTAAGTGTCCAAAGCATCTACTACTTGGCCCATGGGGCATTGTGGGCCTGTGTGTTTTATTAGCAAGGTGGTGGGGGAGAGATTTTTGTTTTTATATAAATGGAATCATATAACATACCTATTCTGAAACTTGATATTTTTTTACCTAATAGTGTATCAGATATATTTATATCATCACATTCCATGCCATTACATATTGATCAGATATGTCATACCAGGAAACAATATACTCATATCTACTTTTTTTTTTTTGCTTCTTCCTGATGCTAGTAGCTCCGGATATTCCTTGCCTTGTGGTTGCAACACTCCAATCTCTGCCTTCATCTTCACATGACCTTCTCCATCTCCTGTGTGTCTCTATTTCTTGTGTCTTTCATAAAGATACTTGTCCTTGGATTTACCTAATATTTACCTAATAGTGTATCAGATATATTTATATATATTTATATATTTGGTCATGGTGGTATGATATGATGGTGGTAGTGGTGGGGTAGGCATGATGTATAGTGGTTAAGAACCTGGTTTTGAGTCAGCCTCTATGGGTTCAAATTCTAGTTCTGCTGCTTAGCAGATTTGTGGCTATGAGAAAGTTTTATATTAAACAGGATGATTCATTCAATCCAAAGTATTTATTGTGCACCTGCTCTGTGCCAAGTTCTATTCTAGGTACCAAGGATATATCAAATGAACAAAAGAGAAAAATAAACCTTGCCCTCACTGAGTTTGCATTCTAGAAGCAGGAGAAAGAGAAAATGAACCAAATTAAAAAGAGAGTTATATAGTATATCTGAAGGTGAGCATTCAATATCACAGAGAAAGGAACAGGGCATATGGTGATGGGGTATTTGCAATTTTTAAAAGTGGAATCAGAACTACATTGAGAGTCCATCTAACCCCAATCAGAATGGCAATCATCAAGAAGTCAAAAAATAATAAATGTTGGCAAGGATGTGGGGAAATTAGAACTCTTCTACACTGTTGGTGGGATTGCAAACTAGTTCAACCACTATGGAGATCAGTGTGGAGATTCCTCAGAAAACTGGGAATGGATCCACCATATGATCCAGCTATACAACTCCTGGGTATCTTTCCAAAGGGGTTAAAACCAGAGAACTACAGTAATATATGCATACCCATGTTTATAGCAGCACAATTCACAATAGCCAAACTATGGAACCAACCTAGGTGTCCATCAACAGATAAATGGATTACAAAATTCTGAAATTTCCACATAATGGAATTTTATTCAGCAATAAAGAAGAACAAGATTATGTCATTTGCAAGAAAATGGAAGGACCCAGAGAACATAATGTTAAGCGAAATTAGCCAGTCACAGAGAGTGAAGGGTCATATGTTCTCTCTAATATGTGGAAGCTAGGAGTAATGGTGATATCAGAGGGACTCCAGACAGTGGAGGAGAATCCTCAGTAGAGCCAGGGAGGTGGTCTAACGGAAGGGGAGAGGGAAGAGTGAGGTTCATTGAAGGGATTACTACCATCAACTATGTGTACATATGTGAAAATACCAATGTCAATCTCAGTACTCTGTATGGGTAAATGGGGGAGATGGGGAGGTAGCAGGGGGGGGACACCAAGTGCTGTGTGCATGTATGTTACTGGCAACCTGATTTACATTATCATGTGAGACTATAATACTCTCTCTCTCTTTTGTGTGTGTGTATGTGGTACTGAGGATTGAACTCAGGGGCTCTACCACTGAGCTATATCCCCAGCTTTTTATATATTTTTATTTTGAAACAGGGTCCTGCTAAGTTAAAGTGCACTAGCCTTGAATCTTCAATCCTCCTGTCTCAGCCTCCCAAGTACTGGAATTATAGGCATGTGCCACTGCACCTGACACATTTTTCCTTTTTAGTGTATATATATATATATATATATATATATATATATATATATTTGCGATACTGGGTATTGAACCCAGGGACATTCTACCTCTGAGCTACACCCCAGCCCCTATTTTTTTATTCTTTATTTTGAAAAACAGGGTCTTGCTAAGTTGCAGAGGGCCTCACTAAGTAGCTGAGGCTGGCCACAAACCTGAATCCTACAGTCTCAGCCTCCCAAGTACTGGGATTACAAGTGTGCACCACCATGCCAGGCTTTAGTATGATTTTTATTATAAAGGAATGAAAAAATCCTAAGTAAAAATATATAATGCATATGTATAGAAAGAAGAAAAGATTACCATAGTGCTACCCAAGCACTGTTAACCATGTGTAACATTTCTTTTTTCTGTGCTATACATTTATGTGCTTTTTATTTTCCTGTGATTTTTTTCTGTGCTACACTTTTCAAAGTTTACCTAAGTGTTATGATACACTAGATTTTATATTGTGCTTTTAGCACTTTACACTGTGACTAAGCATTTTCCAGTATTGTAGGTAGTCTTTATAACATGTATAGTCATTGTTAAAAACAGGATATTTCATTGTATGAATAGTCCACTACTTCTTATCCACTGCCCTGTTGTTGAACAGGAAAACAGATTTCTAACTTCTCAGGCAGCCTGGGTACAGATTCATTCTGAAATGGGGATTTAAGGGCATTGTTTTATTTCTTTCTATACAAAAATTATTATTATTAAATAGTTAATATGCATGCATAAATTGAAATTCTGAGAGAACAAGAGGGTATGTAATGGAAACTTCCTTGTACCCCTGTCTCCAGCCACCTGTCTCACCTCCTTGGATGCAACAGCTATTACTAATTTCTTGCATAGTCTTTCAAAGATAGTCTATACATAGTTAGGCATATTTAAATATGAATATACATATATATGTATGTATGTGTATATGCACACAAATAACATATGGTAGTATACTATATCTTCTTCCATAGCTTGCTTTTTCCATTTAATAGTAACTTATAGATTTTCCCACATCAGAACATATAGCTACATAGGAAATATGATAATAATGATTAAAATAATAAGAAAAGGAAGAAGAGAAAAACTCTAGTTTTTTCTTCCAGCCCAGAAGGCCATTGGAAATATGAAATTATGGAAAGTGAAATTACTAGATTGAAGAAGGGGTGCATTTTAAATTTAAAAGATGTTTACAAACTCAACTTACTACTTCTACATGCTATTCTCATTAATAAGTCCTCAATACAACCCCACAGGTGGTTACTATTATTATACACATTTTACAGATGAGGAAATTGAGATTCACATAGATTAAGGGACTGGCCCAAGGGCCTCAAACTAGTCAGTGGTGGTGACACACGTGGGCAGCCTGACTGTAAGGCTCACGTGAGCCCCTTCATCAGGCCTCCACTCATACTGCCTCTGGCAACTGTCACCACCAAGCAACTTTAAGGAGTAGTAGGGTCACACAAGGGACTCCGGTTGATAATGGAGAACCCTCAGCGGAACAAGGGAAGTGGTACAAGGGAAGGGGGAGGGCAAGAAAGAAGTGAATTAATGGAATTACTATCATAAACAATATGTACATGTGAAAATATACCAACATCATTCTTGGTACTTCATACGGGTGGGGGGGCAGGGGGAGACACTAAGAGCTGTGTGCATGTATGTTAACATCAAATAGATACTCATTGCGATGTAAGACTCCAGTGCACCAATAAGAGCACGTTAAAAAAAAAAAAGAACATCTTCATTCCCCAGCTGAAACTCTCTTCCCATTAAACACTAACTCCCTATTCCCCCAACCCCTGGAAAACACCATCGTACTTTCTATCTCCATGAATCTGACTACTTACCTCATATAAGTGGAGTTATAGAATATTTGTTCTTTTGTGATAACTTATTTCATTTAGCATAATGCCTTCAAGGTTAATAATCCACATTGTAGAATGTGTCAGAATTCCCTTCCCTTTTAAGGCTAAATAATTCATATATATATGAATTATTTGTGCCACATATATATTTGCCACATTTTATTCATCCAATCACCCCTTGATATACCTTTTGGCTATTGTGAATAATGCTATTATGAGCATGAAGTATACAAATATCTGTTTGAGGCCCTGCTTTCATTGCTTTGAAATATATACTCAGAAGTGGAACTGCTGGATTTTATGTTAGTTCTGTGTTTAATTTTTTGAGAAATCTTCATAACATATTCCACAGCAGCTATAACATTTTATATTCCCATCTCCATACTCTTGCCAACAATGATTACCCCCTCCCCTCCCCTCTTCCTTCCTTCCTTCCTTCCTTCCTTCCTTCCTTCCTTCCTTTCTTTCTTTCTTTCTTTCTTTCTTTCTTTCTTTCTTTCTTTCGATTGTTTTGGATAATAGCCACCCTCATGTGTGTGGACTAGTAAAATTTTCATTACTAATGTACAAAGTCTGTCACTTTATTTATTTCATTGAAAGGTCTTTGTCTACCTGAGTTTATACAATCAGTTTCCAAATTTTACTAATATTGATCATTTTACTTAGTACATTTGGGGCTTTGATTAATCTGGAATTCATTTTCTATTTGATTTGAGGCAGGGGGCTAACATCTTCTTCTAGGCTGATAGCCAGTGATACCAGAGTTGTTGAAAGCTCATGCTTTTTCCTTTCAACCACACTGTCTTTTCTGTGTCCCCCCTCAACACCCCTGCCATACATACAGGGCTGATACTGAACCACTACTGTGTTCAGTACTTCATAGTCCTCTTACATGTCACTACTATCAAAACAGACTTTCAATTTCAGCAAAAGAAGACAGTGAGAATAAATAGCTCATAATATAAAATGTGTCTCTTATGCTTCATGGTTCATTTTATAAAACATTCAGGATAATTACAGAAGAAGATTTATGACATATAATTTTAATTACATTTATGTTTATGCTTCTTGATTTGACCACTGTTTCCCTATCTGTGGTTATTCATTTTGGGTTTTTATTTAGCATTGTATTAAAGGGGAGTGAGTGTCACTACAGGGATCAAATAGCAACAAATCTAAGACTTAAGAGTTATGACTAAGTCAGGCTCACCTTTCTGCAGAACTGTTAATTACATACAAACCCAAATCTTGACAGCATATGAAAATAATACCTTTTTTCCATTTCAGGAACTAATGATTATTTTCTTGTAATAATGGTGTGATGTTATTTTTGAGATGCTATGGGAACATGAATATTGAAAGTATTATTTCCCAGAGGTATATAACTAAATAATGAATCCTTTCCATAATCCACAATTGTTTTTATATTAAAATCAACTTTACAAAGAAATGTTTAATTTAAAGGTTTGCCCAAAATTAATTAGCACTGGAGATGACCTACCCATGAGTCACTGGAAATGAAGATTGGAGAACAGGGCTGAGCAGGAGCCTTTCAGGACATGCACCTAGAGAGGTAAAATGAGATAAGATTTGTAGAGGCTTTGTCATATCTAGGAGTCAAAGAACCACTGAAAGCTTTTGAGCAGGAAAATAACATCAGATTAAGTTTGAGAGAAGAATTTGGGAGTGGTATTAAAAGTGGGTTAAAGGGAGAGGAAACCAAGAACACAGAACACAAGTTAGTTCATATTAGGCAATGCCTCTCAACACTGGCTGCATGCTGGAATTTCTGGACATCTTTTAAAAATGCTCATACCTGATTCTGCCTCCAGTTCCTGATTTAATTGCTCCCTCCCAGGTTAATTGGTTTGGGGTGTGAGTCAGGGCATTGGGACTTTGAAAAACTCCCCCGATGTTCACAGCATGAGCCATGGTTTGGAACCATTAATCTTGGGCTCTTCTCTATCTTGTTTGGATCCAGATGCCTTTTGATAAAACACAAAAGATTAATTGCTGCATTTATATCACTTTGGGAGATATTATGAATTATGTAAAATTTGTAAATTGGTTATAGAACAAGGATGAGCTTCACATGCTAAATAGTCACGCATACAAAAACATAGGATTTATTAATTACTCTCTGAGCTTGAAATAAACCTCAATTTCTATTGATGAGGACAAATATAATTCCTTCTAATTTAAAACTTCTCTAGGAGTTGAATTCATCTCTTCCCTTCCTCCCTGTCTGTTCCTTTCTTCCTTGGAACAGCCTAGGTTTGGGTGCAGGTGCCCAGGTGGCACGGGCATCAGGGGAGGCAGATCTGGTTGAAGGAGGCCCTTCTGCTGTTGCTTTCTGTTTTCTGTTTGATCAACCCGGGCAGTGCCAGGTGATCTTCTCTCAGAGCATCTCGTCACGTTCCAGACTGGGCTGGCCATCACCTCTACGATTTGGGTGGTATGAGCCTCTGCAATCCAGCTGTCTTCCCCACCCAGCCTCCAGCTTATGTTCACTGCCCAGCTTATGTCTATTATGGGGCCCCTGGCCTTCAGCTTTGGTGACGCTCTGTTATACCACCTACTTTCAATTTTTAACTTCCTCCTGTGCCCTTCTCTAGATGACATGGGAACCTTGCAGACTTCCTCCACAACCCTGGGTAGTTGAGGGAGAAAAGAGTGGCTTCTCTCCAGCCTATTTTATACCTAGATCTGTCCCACAACCTTATTTAACTTTTGAAACAGGGTCTCGCTAGGTTGATGAGAGTCTCACTACTTGCTGAGGCTGTCCTCGAACTTGCCATCCTCTTGTCTCAGCCTCCCAAGTACTGGAATTACAGGCACGTGCCACCATGCCCAGCTTCACCTAGAATTCTTGACAAATCCTCTCTTTTGGGAGGTCCCTAAACCCATCTGAGGTTTGCTTTACCTTCTCTGGTACTTCAACACCCAACAGAGACCAAGAAGCTGAGCCTCATCTTTACATGGAAACTCTCATTTTCCTATCCCAATTCCTGTTCACAGTAGGAAGAGGACATGGCATGGAAACTGAGTCACATTATTACTCTTTCATCATGAACTCTATGCTTGCTGATGATATTCTGTGCCAAGATCTTAGAATTAAAGCAATCAAACAAACAAACAAAAAGAGAACACAGCATTTCCTCTCTCAAGAATCTGACTCTCTTCAAATAATGGGCTTGTGCTTTCAGTCTGTTGCTTCTTCTGTGTGTTTACTAAAAAATCCACTCAGATATTCAGTCTCCTACTGGATTCTGGGCTGTTATTTGCCTTTTATTCAAAGCAGTGAAAGGCACTGAAGTGGCAAAGAACTTGATACAAGAAGAAAAATCTCTATTGAAGTCTTAAACACTCCTTTATCATGTTGTGGCATGATATGGACCTGCTACTCCAAATGAATTTCAATTTGTAGTTAGATGGATTTGGCAGCCAAAATGATTTTCATGAATGTGGTAACAATAAAGGCTAGTAAGATGTATCTTTGTTTATAGAACCATAGATCTTTCCTCACAGGTAAAAGAAAAAGCTAGACATATATTTGAGGCTTGGATAAAAGCTTCAGAGCACATACAATCAAGACCTCGGGAAGCAGGAACAGAATATCGATGTCTATTCTGTATATATTTCAAGGAGATTTCACTGTCAAAGTGACAGATGGGAATATGATAGTCCCAGGGGAACTTTAGTCAAAGTCTATTGAGATTTTTTAAAAATGAATCAAAGCAGCCGGGCGTGGTGGCGCACGCTTGTAATCCCAGTACTTTGGGAGGTGGAGACCGGAGGATCCGGGTTCGTGGCCAGCCTCAGCTCTCTCTCTCTCTCTCTCTCTCTCTCTCTCTACCTAGTGAGGCCCTCTGCAACTTCGTGAGACCCGGTTTCAAAATAAAGTATAAAAAAATAGGGCCGGGGGTGTAGTGCAGAGGTAGAACGCCCCTGGGCTCAATCCCCGGTACGCAAAAAAAAAAAAAAAAAAGAATCAAAGCAACAAAGAATAAAAATTCACTGGAAAACCAGATTATTAACTATGTGTTCATATTCAAAAGATGAGCTAACCACATTTTGTCTTTTATTTTGTCCTTAGCTAGAGAGGCAGCTAATGTTGCAGAATGAAATGCGGGAAAGACAAATGGCCATGCAGATTGCTTGGTCTCGGGAATTCCTCAAATATTTTGGGACGTTCTTTGGCATTGCAACCATCTCTTTAACAGCTGGGTATGTATGCTATTTACTTTAAATTTTCTTAAATCATTTACTCCTTTTTGTCTTTACCATAATCATATTATTATTAAGTTAGCTAAGATAGGACTTTGGTCCAAATAGTCTATGTGTAAACAAAGAATCCTCTTGTAGCTTAGTCCTCAGCAATAACTCTGTAGAACCAGGGTAGTAATAGTTAATTCTGCCTTTAGGCTTCTTCTGTCTTTTTCTTCATTTTTATAAGTTAAGAGAGAGGACTTACTTGGCACCAAGATAGGAGGCCATTATAGCTTTATCCCCACAGTCCCTGAATGGTAGCTCTCAATCCTTATTCATTTTAGAAACAGGAATCTGAGCCTCAAAGTCAAATAAAGATAAGCAAGTCATGAATAGTACCTTTTAGAACTGAAGCATCTGATGAAGGGTACTGGGTAAGGAAATTCTATTTCCACAGAAGATTCAAATGAATTAAGTAATTTGGGCGTTGTGACACACACTTGTAATCCCAGTTCTTGGGAGGCTGAGACAGGAGGATCACGGGTTCATGGCCAGCCTCAGCAACTTAGCGAGGTCCTCTGCAATTTAGTGAGACCCTGTTTAAAAAAATAGGGCTAGGGGTGTAGCTCAGAGGTAGAATCCCCCAGGGTTTAATCCCCAGTGCCAACAAAACAAAAACAAACAAACAAACAAACAAACAAAAAACAGAATTAAGTAACTACTACAATGAAGGACATTCTTTCAAAAAGCAGACTTTTTTTTTTATTCAAGTATAGATATGTATATTTACAAGTCATTCCTTGATACTGGGTCTTTTTTATCCTTAACACAGAGCGATAAAACGAAAGAAGCCAGCCTTCCTCTTTCCTATAGTTCCATTAAGCTTTGTCCTCACCTATCAATATGACTTGGGCTATGGAACTCTTATACAAAGAATGAAAGGTAAGTCTTTGATAAACCAGAATTTCTATTTCCTGATTCATTTTCTGATTCAAGAATCCCTTTCTTATTAATTCTTGACTTACGCAGATTCTAACAAACAATATAAGAATATATATATAATAGAAAAATAATTAGAAACAGATGAGTTCTGAGTATTACTTTTGTTTTCAATATAATTTATTATGTATTTATTATAATTTATTTAACTAAAAGTCTACATAATTCAATTTTAATAAATTAAATGACTCTGTATAATATCCAGTTTACAAACTTTCTGAAAATTTGACATCAGTTCTTGTGAGCTGGTTAAAGCTGACTCCAGATCACACTACATAAGAGAGAGCAGACATGTTAACAAAGACATTGTTCACATCATTCTCAAGTGAATCAATTTCTAACATATGTCGTCATTGTTTCACTTTCATCCTGTTCCTCAAGGCAAATGAAAAAACCAACCATCATTCATGTTGGAATTATAATCTCTTGTCAGCTGCAACCATTGTTTAGCTATGGATTCAAGAGTTCAGCAAAAATCAGTGAAAGCATTTAGTGAGAATCTATTTGCTATATTGAATTTATCATTGAGTATTATATGTTTTATTATGTGCTCTCTCCATCTGTACACATGTATACGTGTGTGTGCAAAATTTATAATAAACTTAAGTACACTGATTTTTTTTTTTTGAAGAGCTGGTTGTTAAGTATTCACTAGAATACCACTGCTCTCACAGGGTCCTGATTCTCATTGCCTTGGAAAATGGTGCTGCTGCCACAGAAGTCATTCCTGTCCCAGGGAGATGGGGTTGTCCATTAGTCTAGGATATCCATGTCTTCCAATTTCCTGCCACTTCTCTGAGAGCCACACTCTCAAAAAGATCTCTGTGTCCCTTCTTCTTAAGCCTTCAACCCAGAGCACAATGAAAACTGTTTACTAAACTTCATCTTGACCAACCTGTCCTCTCCTGGTCCATGAGCCTATCATTGTTGCATTTATACTGGTTTGGTATGAAAAAGGAAGAGTTGCAGAGTCCTCTCCAAGTATTGGGAGTAAGGAGCAGAACATCACATTCCCAAGCCTAAGGAGATGGAGGGGTTATATGTTCTTAAAAACTTCCATTTGAAAATGGAAATGCATTTTCCACATAGAAAATATGTTAAAATGTCCATTTAGACTCATGTCCATTTAGACTCATTATTAGCATCATAGTTTAGCTATATGATGGGCTAAGCAGTTTTTTATTGATAGCCTCAAAATCTATATAGAGCATTATTACTAAGGAAACAGTGCATTCTGGGTTCCATAACACAAATATACAGATTAATTTTTGGAATACAAACCCATTTTAAGCTGGAAACTATCTGTACATAACTGATTTACTAATGTTAGGTCTCATTACCATGACCCGCTCAATTTCACATTACTCATCTGCTTAAGAATTTTTTAGTCCAAACTCACTATGTTTGTCTTTATATGGAGATTAGAATTCTTAGTGCCTCATAAAAGTTGATATGTAGTATTAAGAAACATCAACTCTGTTATACAGCATTCACTTGAATATATCACTAAAGGAAAGCAAGTTTATTTTCTAGAAAAAAATGACCATATATTTGGAAAGTAACTTTATTACAGGCCCATCAGTCTAAAATTTTAGTTTCAAGGCATGTTGTATAAATTTCCTGTAAAAAATTACAACTTTAGAATCCTTCAGAAAACTTATCACAATAGGAGGTTGAGATTGTTGTTTCCTCCTGCTAATAGTGATGACCCCAAAATATATGATCCCTGCTTGACTTAATCTGACGTGGAAAATATCTAGTCTTTCATTAAAGGCCTACCTAATTATATATAATTTTATTTTTTTTAATTTAAGACTGAGACAAAGAAAAGTTTGTTTGCAGATGGTTAAAATACTGTTATACTTTGGAAATTACAGCCTGTCCCATGGTGTTTGAGGCACAATTAAGACATGATAAATACTGAGGTGATAGATATGCTAAGTGCCCTGATTTGATCAATATACAATGCACACATGTATGCAAGCATCAATTTATACTTCCATAAATATGTACAATACAAATTGCCAATAAATAGTGCATGAAAAGAAAAGTATTTATATAAAATGTTTGCCTTTATTTTCAAAACAGTAACATGTATTATAATGAACAAGTCAACAACATGTATTATAATATAACTCATAAAAGTTTTTGTTAAGCCTGGTGCAGTGGCACATGTCTATAATCCCAGTACTTGGGAGGCTGAGATCACAGGAGGATGACAGGTTAAAAGCTAGTCTCAGAAACTTAGCAAGGCCCTCAACAACTTAGAGAGACCCTGTTTCCAAATTTAAAAAAAACCTGGGGGTGTATCTCAGGGGTAGAATGCCCCTGGGTTCAATACCCAGTCCTAGGGGGAAAAAAAGGTAATTAGTCCTCAACAATAAAAGTTGGCAAATGTCAATGGGTCCAAAAAAGTTTACTGCATAGTCTAGTTGTTATTTGAAGGAGGAATTGTTTAGAAGGAGGAATTGTTTATAAGAATGTATATTTGTATGTGTATGTATTGTGTGCAGAGTAAAGAACATTTAATTATTTGGGGTATTTTCAAGTGATTTCAGGACAAGGAGTAGCTTTTCTGAAAAATTAGAATTTTTAGTGGACTTTAATTTCGCTCCTATCACTTTGTTTATATTAAAGAGCAATAGGAAGGACTATGTAGTTTCTCCATCTCAAACCGTTCCAAACACAATTAACATAGATCATCCTGACTTTGGTTCAAGGAAAAAAATATTATTTATCTTGGGGTTCTTTCTCATCTACATTTTAAAATGCTATCTCTATTATAAAAAAAAAGTCTCTGGCATCTGATTTGTTTGAGTTTTCAGAATTCATTATTGTGTTTCCTGTGGGAGGTGTATTCCTTCTCCAGAGGAAAATAGGTGAAAAGTTTGTGGGAAACCGGGTGTGGTGGCACAGGCTTGTAATCCCAGTACTTGGGAGGCTGAGACAGGAGGATCACAGGTTCGTGGCCAGCCTCAGCAACTTGTGAGGCTGTCCACAAGGTTCATGGCCAGCCTCAGCAACTTGTGAGGCCGTCCACAACTTAGTGAGACCTTGTTTCAAAAATAAGGAATAAAATAAGGCTGGGGGTGTAGCTTGGTGGTAGAATGCCACTGGGTTCAGTCTCCAGTACCTCACACACAAAAAGAAAAAGAAAAAAAGAAAAATTTGTGGGATTTAGGGACATGGCCCCATATCCTTTTATAACTTGTCACTGGAATAGCAATCAGGCTTTCTCACAAAATGCTGATGACCCCTTTGTCATCTTGCATATTTCTATATTTTATTTAAGGTGAAGCTGAGGACATATTGGAAACAGAAAAGAGCAAGTTGCAGCTGCCCAAAGGAATGATTACATTCGAAAGCCTTGAAAAAGCCAGAAGGGAGCAGAGTAAATTCTTCACAGATAAATAATTCACCATATTCACCCACTATATCTCCAAGCACAGAATTCTCAGCTTGAATCATGTTTTTACAGTTTTTTAAGTGCTCAAGATTTTGATATATGGAATTTATTTTGAAATGTTAAGGTGCAAGATGAGTTTTGTTGAACTATTTTAAAATAAAATTTATAAAATTCAGCACAAAATCATGGTGGTATGCCAAATAACTTTTAGATTTCCAGTGTATACATGTGTTTTATAATTATCTATAATATAAAATTAATAAATTGTATTGCCTGGAAGCAAACGTCCTGCTGCTTGTAGTATTATTTTCTTGCCACACAAACTTTCTGCATCACATTTGACTTTCACAGATGCTTATATTATTTTTTTTCACCCTTCTATAGTCTGTTGACTTTTTTGTGCTTTTATTGGTGCATTGGAGTCTTACATCACAGTGAATATCAATTTGATGTTAACATACATGCACACAGCTCTTAGTGTCCCCCCGCCTCCCCCCACCCATATGCAGTACCAAGAATAATGTTGGTTTATTCTCACATGTACATATTGTTCATGATAGTAATTCCACTGATTCACTTCTTTCTTGCCCTTCCCCTTCCCTTGTACCACTTCCCTTGCCCCACTGAGGGTTCTTCATTATCAACTGGAGTCCCTTGTGTGTCCCCACTACTCCCTACGTTGCACATATTAATGAAAACATATGTCCCTTCTTTTTTTGTGATTGACTGATCTCGCTTAACATAATGTTCTCCAGATCCTTCCACTTTCTTGCAAATGATGTTATTTTGTTCTTCTTTATTGCTGAGTAGAATTCCATTGTGTGTATTTCCCACAATTTTGTAATCCACTCATCTGTTGATGGACACCTAGGTTGGT
>PVJS01044231.1:0-16739 GCA_004027185.1 Glis glis | reverse complement strand
CACTCTCTCTTTCTCCTCTCTCTCTTTCCTCTCTCTCTCTCTCTCTCTCTCTCTCTCTCTCTCTAGTGAGGGCCTCCGCAACTTCGTGAGACCCGGTTTCAAAATAAAGCATAAAAAACAAAATAGGGCCGGGGGTATAGCGTGGAGGTAGAACGCCCCTGCGTTCAATCCCCGGTACCGCAAAAAAAATAAATAAATAAAAAAAATATTAGAAACTCTTCTGCTTATATTATGTTAGAATTCATCATATGCTTTTTCTATATCTACTGATATCATTGTGTTTTGCTGGGTTTTTTTTTCTTTTTTCCCTTCCTCTATGATCTCCTATATTGAGTGACTACCTCCTATTTTCTTTTTAATCATAATTGGCTACTGTTAAGTATTTTATATATTTTCTGTAACATTTTAGTTAGCAATTTGTGCTTTTACTCATAAGTGAAATAATCCCATAACATTTTCTCATACTGTCCTTAACCATATATATCTAATATATATATATATTAGAGGGGCATTCTACCTCTGAGCTACACCCCAAACCTTTTTATTTTTTATTTTGAAAGAAGGTTTCAAACACTAAATTTCTGGGGCTGACCTGTAACCTGCAATCTTCCTGTCTCAGCCTCCCAAGTACTGGGATTACAGGCGTGCTTTAACCATATTTCTTTTTTTTTTTTTTTGGTACTGGGGATTGAACCCAGGGGTGTTCTACCTCCGTGCTACACCCCTGGCCCTATTTTTTATACTTTTATTTTGAAACCGAGTCTCACGAAGTTCTGGAGGGCCTCACCAAGTAGAGAGAGAGAGAGAGAGAGAGAGAGAGAGAGAGATGAGGCTGGCCGTGAACCCGGATCCTCCGGTCTCCGCCTCCCAAGTACTGGGATTGCAAGCATGCGCCACCACGCCCGGCTTAACCATATTTCTTAATCATTGTCAAATCAAACTCAGAAAAAGTATGTAAAATATGGTGCTTTTCATTCTTGGAGGTTTGACAAAATTTACTATAATACTGTGGTGTCTAGTGCCTTGTGGGTTTGGTAATTATTTTTCTTACTTTTAATTTTTTAAAAGTATAATTAGCTTATTTAACATTATTTTTCCTTGGGAAAATTATACCATTTTCTATTTTCCACAAAGTGATTAACACCTTTCAGAACATTATATGTATAGGCATATGGTTACTACTTCAACTATTCTTTGAAGAGCAATTTAGTCTCTTGCCCTCTTCAAAACAATTTTTCAGTTTAATAATTTCTTACTTTCCCCTGCCTGCAATCGTTCTAATATGATAGAGACTTTGTGGCATAAGCTCTCATTTCATTTTATACTAAATATGATTTTTGAAATTTACTCATAAGTGCAAGCATTAAACCTCCTCAGATAGACCTCTGAAGAGCAGGGTTATAGTTTCCACTGCCTTGAATGTATAATTTCAAGGATATGCATATAAAAAACTCTTTAATTATTGAAACATAACAGAAAGTTTCTATATGCATCTTTGTCTTAGAGTTTCCTCATCTCCTCTCATTTGGTTGAGAATTTTTGTTTGTTCATTTGCTTTCTTGATTCTTTCATTTTTCCTCCTCCTGTTTATAAACCTCTCTGGAGAGACTTCAGGTACCTTACTTCTGCTCTTGCCTTTCCATGGCTCTGTGAGACAGCAAACGGCCTCTATATCTGAAGGCTTTAATCTGAGGCCATTCTGTCTGCCCTAGGAATGAAAATTATCATCTGTCACATTCAACCATGACAATATTTGGGTCTCAAAACAACTTTGCTCCCTTGACTTTAGGTGGGATAATTCTATAGTAGGTTTACCTGAGTTACTCAGCAGAATTAAATTTTAGTTGTCTCCTAGGCTTTCTACTTCTCTTTCTCGTATTATTTCCCATTCAGGCACCTCCCAATAAAATCTGAACACTTGAACTCTTGTCTCATGGACCACTTCTGAGGAAATCCAACCTACGACAAAGGTCAGCTTTCTACTTCTGACCATCCAAGCTCAGCATAATCTTTAGTTGAAATCAAACACTTTCTTTTCAAGCCTTTCTTCTGTTATCTAAATCTCTTTGGATTTGCTTTCTGATTCCCTAAAGTACAACTTGCTTATACCACATAATTTATGATGTCATAATAATTATACTGATTTGAATTGTATAATCCTACATGCTTTGTCAGAGTGCTTTGATCTATGCAATCTATTAACCCATATCTTTTGTCTTCCTATTTTTCCATGCATATAAGCTCTATTTTCCCAATGATAATTTGCAGTTCTAGTATGTATATGAAGTATGCAGTATGTATATGAAGTAACTGCATAATACACTTGATGGCTGACCATTGAACATGTAATGAATTGATTCAAATTGAGTTTAACTATTTTCAATGTAGACTAACAATTAAGGAATGAAATTTTAATGTAAAATTAATATAATAAAGTCATACATTATCACTCTATCAACCTCAGAGCACATTTTGTCCCCACATATTATGTTTCCATATGTCAGAATTTGTTGTTTTTAGTTCTTGAACACATTTTTAAAGGAAGGAAAAATAGAAATATCAAGGATAAAAAGTGGTTCTCATATATAGCTTTTCTTTCAGAGCTGAAATAATAATTTAATTCTTTTGCTCATTTAAAATTTAGATTGTGGCTGGGTGTGGTGGCGCACACTTGTAATCCCAGTACTTTGGGAGGCGGAGACCGGAGGATCTGGGTTCGTGGCCAGCCTCAGCTCTCTCTCTCTCTCTGTCTCTCTCTCTCCTTGTCTCTCTCTCTCTCTACCTAGTGAGGCCCTCCGCAACTTTGTGAGACCCAGTTTCAAAATAAAGTATAAAAAAATAGGGCTGGGGGTGTAGCGCGGAGGTAGAACGCCCCTGGGTTCAATCCCCAGTACCGCAAAAAATAAATAAATAAATAAATAAATAAATAAATAAATAAATAAAATAAAATTTAGTTTGTGAATATTTCCATTCTATCTAATAGTTACACACACACACACACACACACACACACACACCACACACACACATATTACTGGGGATTGAAACCAAGGGTAACCCCAAGCTAAATCCCTAGACCTTTCTAATTTTTTAATTTTGAACCAGGGTCATGTTAAGTTGCTGAGACTGGCCTCAAATCTGTGCTCCACCTGTCTTAGCTTCTCAACAACTGTGATTACAGGAATGCACCCCACACCTGGATTAAGGGTTTTTTTCACCCCAAAATGCAAAATACATTTATTGACACTAGAAATATTACTTCAATCCATCTAAACAGCCAACTCCTGTGTGTGATGGAAATTTGAAATATGAAAATTCTGGGAATAATTACTGACATTATAGAGGGAGAATATCTAATGTATTGTATACATGCTACTACTTTTTTATCAATAGATGAGAAACCAGAAATAAATATCTATGTATCACGCAGCAGATATATTCTTAAAATTACTTGTGGGAAGAACTAGTAAAAGGAAGTAGGAACCAAAAAGAATATATCATAGGAAATTGTCCTGGAGAAAGTACAGATTAAATGATTTAGCTGAAAATATCTTTTTTAAAAAAAGCAAAGAAATAGAATGCAATTAGTAGAATAAGTTATATTTGTGGGTAGAAATGTTGAAATCATTAAGTCTGGATAAGAATTACACCTCTCTGAAAATTGATCTTTTCTCATCAAATAAATCTGATGGGTAATGTTGCAGTATTGTGAATCATATATGAGGATAGTATTGATGCTACTAAAATACCATTCAACATGGGGTAATAAAGCAATGTGTTGGATATTAAAGACCTAGAAGCAAGAGACTCTGAATCCAATTTCCAATAACCAGTCCCCTGAGACATCCAATTCTGCTGTTGAGCCAGTTGAAAAAAAAAGTGAAGGATGTCAACAGCAGTAATATTGAGATGCATTAACTGTAAAATTGTTCTGCCGCACATAATGATAGTCATAGGACTAATAACACTTTGCAATTAAATAGCACTTATCTTCCTAGGAGTTCAAAGTGCTTCCCTTTGCTGTATTGAACAACCTTGTGATATGAAGAGAGAAAAAGTTTCCCTTTCTTTTCCCATGGAGAAAAGAAAGCATTTTATGCTACCAGGATGTGGCTTCTTATAAAAAATGACAAGAAGTGCCACACTGATTGGGCTGATGACTCATCTAGCAAAGATTTCTTCCTCTGACAGTTTTTAATACAATGTTAAGAAACAGGGTTGCCCCTTGTTATCTTAGCTTCCTGCAATCTATTCCTCATTCTGCACTAACTACCTTAGTAACTAAGTCAGCCCTTCTAACTGCCTTTGTCTCCTCATCTTTAGGTTAAAGGCACACACTGCACATGTATCTGTGCAGATACATGGTGCAATTGAAAACTCCATTCTTGTTGTCTTATTATGAATTTTCATTACTCTTTTAGGATCCTTATGTATACAAGGTATATTTTATTCACAAGGCTTTCAAATTTACAAAATAACATCATTTAACCAGTACTCTTGCAAAAAAAACCTGCAAATCTCTCTTGCCATACTCATTAAGGTGTTTTATTAAACACCATTTGTGATTAAATTTTTTTTGAAAAGTATAGAACATTAGATAAATAAGAATTATTGCTATTAACCTAATTTCCTTTTATCACCTGCTATGGATCCATCATCCATGAATTTATTGTGTAGATGAGATAATTAAAAAATGGATCCAAATATTTTTTGTTATTGTTCACGTGACTAGGTTTAAATGTGTTGGTAAAATAAAAGTAAGGATTAACAGATATTTTTTTTCCAGGTTAGCCAAATAATATTATATTGTCTGTTTAAATTACAACATTCACTGTTTTTTTTAGGATTTTTATGTTGTTAAAGTAATGGCTTAAAGTGCTGACTGGCTATTAAAATGGGTAAATTAGGTAAAGAGGTTTAAATAGTTTATCTTCAAAAATAAATCTAGATTGTGTATTCATAATTTAAAAGCTGAACATCAACTGCTAAATATGAAGTAATCTTGGCTTAACATCAGCAAAAGACTATATTTGAGTCTATTAAATGTATTTTTATATAAGTCAGGGGCAGTTTAAGATTGCATTCTTTAGGATTATTAGCAAGGGTGATAATTTTAAGGCACCCAAATTTCTTTCCTACTAGGTTTCCCACCAGAGCTGATTACTTTAGTTTAAAGTTTGCCATCTTGGGCACCATCTTGGGTCTCACATGTGTAGGACTTCACCTGGGTCCCATGTGACTGGGCAGCGCCATCTTGGATGCCATCTTTGTGTCACGTGGTGACTGGCGCCATCTTGGATGCCATCTTGGTTCCCATGTGCCTGGGTGGCACCATCTTGAATCTCATATGGTTACTGGGTGACTCCATCTTGGTTCCCACATGGCTGGGTGGTGCATCTTGGATCCCATGTGGTTACTGGATGACGCCATCTTGGTTCCCATGTAACTGGGTGGTGCCATCTTGGATCTCATGTAGTTACTGGGTGATACCATCTTGGTTCCCACGTGACTGGGTGACGCCATATTTGGTCTCACTTGGTACTGTGTGGTGCCATCTTTTATATGAGTTTTATTAAGCTGCTGGGAGAGGCCCTCCTTTGATTACCTCAGTGGGGGGGGGTTATAGAAAGCCTTATTTTCTTGTCACTAGTCTTAACCAAAAGCAGTCTTCAAAGACATTGGCCTGCTCCTATGTTTTTCATATTTAAAACAATGAGGTTTTCTGCTCTTAGTGACATTTATTTAAAAATTTGTTTAAAAAAGGTTTTTATAAAAATAATCTTTTGTGTTTACTGTCTTTGATGACCTAGCAAGCTGCATTTTAGCAAAACTAGTGTTCATAACTTTGGGTTACTATATTTGACACCACACATACCTGTAACCATAAATGTGTATGAACCCAAAAGCTAAATATGCTATGTGTCTATGTTCATCTAATTATTTTATCAAAAAGCTTATAAAACTAAAGATATATGGGTTTATTGTACATGCAAACTAGCCAATGGGTTTTAAGTGATCTCTTTATACAATGTGCATTGTATTTATACCTTGAGTTACTAAACTTCTGTTATCTGTTTAGTACCATTCAAAAATTCATCATTAAGACCTGGTTTACATCTGTTTGCCTTGACTGAGTATGTGTCTTATTATTATATAAGAAAGATACAACTGTAACTCTCCATCAAGTAATAAGCTTATTTCTGATTATTAATGCTGTTCTCTAAACTTATACAAAGTCTGAAACTATTCTTTGATTTTTGTCCTATGCTGTCAATCTACATAGAGATTTTTTTTTTTTTGTGGTTCCAGGGATTGAACCCAGGGGCATTCTCTCTGAGCTACACCCCCGGCCCTATTTTTTATACTTTATTTTTGAAACCGGTCTCACGAAGTTGCGGAGGGCCTCACTAACTATTTGAGGCTGGCTGCAAACCCGGATTCTCCAGTCTCTGCCTCCCAAGTATTAGGATTACAAGCATGCGCCACCACACCTGGCCTACATAGAGTTTTAATTACCATTATCTTACTGAACCACAAATTCTAAATTTCATTCCCATGGTTAAGTTAATATATATGTTAAGATTATGTTATGGTCAAGTTGATATATATTAGGTTAAGGTTATGTTAAGGCTAAGTTAATATATGTTGACTTCTATACAACTACACTTTAATTATTACTGGCTCCTTTACAAGCTAAGTATATTTATGTTTCCTAAGTATCTTCTAAAATGCAAAACTTAAGGCAATACTTTGTCCTCTAATCAAAATTGTTGATAGAAATTTTTTAAAGTTTTATATTTGTGTATTCCTAAATTGTATTATGGTCATCTTTAAGCAAAGATAAATAGAGATGATAAAATACTTGGCATTCCAAATCATGCCACTGATTTTTTAAAAATTAGGTAATTATGGTGTCAGGAGTGGGATATTTATGTACTTCATATGTAATTATATGTATAGTCAAATTTAAATGAGGAATGAAATATATTGAGTACATGTTCCTTTATTCTATGACTTTTTTCTATGACTGAACTAGTCTAGTATTAAAAATGTGTCAATTTTCATTTATAAATGAAAATTTACATTTATAAATGGGTTTTGAAACCTGGCTATTATGTTTGATCTAACATGGGTGGATCTTCATGTGATCCTGTCCACTTGCTGCACTACTGGAAAAAAGTCTCCCATACAAAGAGCAGCAAGAGGATATGGTAACAAAGTCTATATCACGACCAGAGGCTCATGTAAAGAGGAAAACATTGGAAGTGTGATTGCCCTTGCCTCTGAAGGGAAGTGAGGTCATCTGCTCCCATCATGGCTTCCCTCAAAGACTGAGGATTCCTGAGGCTCAGCAACGCCCTCTCTGATCAGCCTAGGTGACTTTTAAAGAGGCAGGTAAAGATATCAATTTTCTTTTAGGTATGGGAGGTCAATCCTTTGATGTGCTTGTCTCTCCTAGGCCTTTTTTCTAAAGAGACATTTATTGTAACTGGGATTGACTGCACCCGCAAGGCCAAAAGATTTACAGTGCCTTCAACTTGTAAATTTAGAGTGCTAATCTTTGCCCAAGCCTTCTTAGCTCTCCCAGAGTGTCCCACCATTGTTAAACTACAGGGACACAAATCCTAGATTCATATGACTAGAATTAAACCTGTGCCTCTTAAGACTTTACAAAATCAAAGCTCTAAAGTCAGGAATAAGCCTCCAGATGCTAAGACCTGAAAATGCTATACCTGTAAGCCTTTAGAAGATTTAAAGGTGTTATTCAAAACCCAAAAGACTGAATCAGGATAAGTTTTATTTTTCTGCTTTTCCTTATAACTATTATCTGTTATGTCTATCCAGACTAAAAGATGTCAACTTATTTGTCTCCTAATTTCTACATCATTCTTCCTGGGAAAAACAAACTTTCTCCTGGACTGGGCACAAAAATATACCAGAGGTATTGATAAAGGTGCCTGTTTAAGTCGTGGGCTAGTACCCACTTCCAGCTCATCTGGATTACCTTGGTAGATGTCACCCTTTCAAAAAAATGATTGGTTAACATCTTGGTGGGATAACATTATCATTTTCTTGGCCAGTATACTTTATATTGGAATGCTTTTCTGTTGTTTAAATTGCTGTTGTTGGTGGCTAATATCTCGCATGTTTATGCCTCTTTTCCAGAACATCAGAGGATGTCAATCAAAAACCCTGGCCTTCCCGCATCTCCTTTAGATTAATTAGGATGAGACTTTGGGTCCCTTAAATAGGCAGGGTCCACAGTGCCTTGTCAGCTGAGAAGAAATTACAGAAGTCGGACCTTCTCCCTTCAGCACCCCTGAAGACTAAGGGACCAAAGTCTCAAGGGGAGGGGAAATGATGAGGTAGGATAGAAGAAATATGAGGCATAAAGGAGACATTGGGAAGAAAAATAGAGATTTAAAATTTTGAAAGTTGATAATCTAACTCCACTCTATAGGTATATTCAGTTAGGCATAAGCCTTAATGAGTCCACACCCCTAATTACTCCAGGGAAACCTGAAGGTTAAGAGGAAGGCCTGCCCTCCTCTATGTGACCCTACCTCCTCCCTTTGCTAGGACCCATTTCTTTCATCTGTTTACTTGCATTAATAGGACCTTCTTTCTTCAACTGCTTAACTAATTACCTCCAGAAGAGGTTAAAATCAATCAAACTTATGGCACTTCATAGCCCAGCCCATTACCTTCTGATACCCCAGGAAGAACAAACAGAAGCCTTTTTCTCAAGGGTTTGAGAAAGGTAAATAACAGGAGTAGGGAATGTGATAACATGACCTAAAAGTAATTTTTTAGTCTCATTTTCTACCCTAAAATTAGACTCCTGCCCCTGGACAAAGCCCACAAAATTGGTTCCTGCCTGTAGGCTCAGCCTACACCCCTAGACCTACCCCCTTGCTTCTAAGTAAAGAAAAATTTACTATGATTGGTTGATTTAAAGCATACCCCATGAACTCTGCTCTGTTCTCTATAAAAGAAAACTGTGAGTGGTACTAGGGGCTGCCATTTTTCTGTCTTGCTGGAGAAAGGTAGTCCCATGGTAATAAAATGCCTCCATGCCTTAACTGAGTCAGGGTCTCAAATTTTCTGTTCCTTGCCCATCGTTCAACAATAATAAACCAGGTATTTGTTGCACTAGAAAAGAAAATGTGAAAGCTTCCAATGTGAAAGCTCTCTATGAATTGTCTCTTCCCTGAAATATTTCTTTTCCACTCAAATATGGGTCATTTGTGGGAAAGTCTCTCCTATCTCACTGTGTCTAAACTGTGTCTCACTATAGTCTAAACTAGTATATAACTCTCCACCAAGCTGAAGCTTCCATGTTCCTTGATGGAAATTAAAGGGGTCATGTCCAGTAGAAGATAATTTGCCTCAGCAGTGCCTTCTATCTTAAATATCAATTAAACAGTTCTGATTCTTGCTCTACCTTTCCCACTACCTGTGGGGACTGGGTAAGTCACTCAGCCTTTTTACCAACTTGGAAATCTGCTCCAGAAAATAAATAGAAGTCATTATACCATAAAATGTTATCATAATCAAATAAATAAGGTAGAAAATAGTTGACTAAATATAAATGGCTTTGGTTAAACAGATGTTTGCTCTTTTGATTTTCAGATTGTCTGTTAACCATCACAATAGTAGATTTGCTATGTTGAAAACAACTAGCTGATTTAATTATACTAAATCTAATACAGACAAGGATAGAGGTAAATGAAACATTCCAAATGCAATCTCAGGAAACATGTTTGAATGACAGAATGTTACAGTGTTTTTTATTTGCTTGTTTTTGATAAGGATTGAATCCAGGGGCATTCTACCTCTGAGCTGTACCCTAGCCCTATTTTATTTTATTTTTAAATTTTGAAACAGGGTCTCACTAAGTTTTGAGGGCCTCTCTGAGTTGCTGAAGCTTGCCATGAACCTGAGATCCCCCTGTTTCTGCCTCCAAAGTACTGGAGTTATAGATATGTGCCACCATGCCAAGCTGCATACAGTGTTTTAAAACACCATTTTTTTTTACTCTCTGCCTTGATCTATAGAAGGAAAATATTTTGAATTTGAGAATATATGGGAAGATCTGTAAAAGTGATTTGTAGTGCATACAGGATTGTTCTACATTGTTATTTTCATAATTTATAAACCAGTATACACCTTTTATTTTTTGTACTGAGGATTGAACCAAGGGGTGTTCTACTTCTGAGCTATACCTCCAGCCTTATTTTTTTTATTTTGAAACAGTCTTACTAATTTGCTGATGGCCTCACTAAATTGCTCAAACTGACCTCAAACCTTCAATCCTCCTGTCTCAGCCTCCCAAGTACTCAGATTAGTGGTGTGCACCACCACTCCCAACCAGTATATACCTTTGACTAACAATCATGAAGTTTCATGCTAGGGAAGTGCCCATTCATAAAACAATGTGTACAATGACTTGATTTAATTGGCATCATTTTACTAACAACTGAGGCCCATGAATTTGAGAACTTCATACTCCTTGTTTATTGATGTGCATACAAGCATCCATACCAAACTCAAGGATGAGCTATTTGACACTCTCTTCCCTTCACTGTGTTCTTCAGAAACACTGTTCATGGGTAGAATGCTCTATAAGAAAAAACTACCTCTGTCATTTCTCTTTCTTTGGATGCTTTGAATATCAGAAGGATAAAAAAAATGATTATGATGCTAGCTTAAGCAACTCAATAAGGTAACTTTGGAGTGCTTTAGTTTAGTGGAGACTTTAGAAACTCTGAAAATGCTCTTAAAGTTCTATGGATTTTTTTCTTTTTATACTCAGTCAAAAATTATATTTTGAAACTCTACAGTTCAAGGGGAAAAGCAATTATCAAAATGCAATAAACTTCTAAGTAAAGTACAAATTGCTTCTGTGGCCTTAACTGTCAAAATAGAGAGCTTCTGGTAATGTGTTTCATGAGTCAATCAGCAGGATTCTTCCTCCTCATTCTAACACCCAAGGGAGGGGGAGAGGTCAACACAGAACTTTAAGAAGATGCTCGTGGTAGACTTGAGAAAATTGTGAGAAGTTAACATTTGCCTTTTTTCTTTTCCTGGTCCTTTTTCTGACAGTTTTTCCTCTTTGTCACTTCTCTCCTAACACCAGGCCTGCTTCACACTCTGAGAGCAGGGCATGTGCAGAAAAAAACATAGCCTTCTTCATGGTATGAGATGAGCACACTGGTTCTCTTCTCATTGGAAAAACATAATAAATATCTGTTGGTTGATCATTTATCTTATTGCATTTGTATTCTTCACCATGCTACATAACATTTAGGACCCTAGAAGTATAGAATTGGGGATTTAGAAGGGATTTTAGCTTACATCTAATCCAACTTCAGACAAGAAGAATAGGAGTCCTTTCTTGTATTATCCCATGCTGATTGCATTCTATCTTCCCTTTGGATCCTTTCAGTATGGCTGAAGAAACTACTTCTGAGTCAACCTATTCAATTGTCAGATGGTCTTACATTTTTAAAAGTTTTAATAAAATTCTTCTCTTCTAAAATTCCACTCAGTTTTCTAAATAATTTTCCTGGTGCATAACAGAGTAAGGATATCTAAGAATTCAGATAAAGTTAAAAATGATCTTCACAATCTTTCTGTCATGAGTTAGATCTAGGTTCACCGCTGACTAGCTATGGGCAGATATCTTACTCCTAACATCAATTTGCTATTGCTGTTCATAGGCAAATTTGTGATAAAAGTACGTAGTTTACAGGTTCATAAGACCTTGAGAGGCTTTCATGTGATAATCTGCAAATGTCAAAGAGATGCACAGAGAAAGCATTCTCTTCCCTTTGCAAGATTCTAATGTTGGGTCTTAAAATAGTCCATTTGTTATAGTGATTTTTTGGACATGTTTTTGTGTTATGTGTTCCCAAACCATAGTATCAATCCATTCACACACATTATAGTCTTTTCATAGCAACCATAAAGGTCCATATGTTATAGCTCTTAGTTCATGTGTTTCTCAATGAAAATACCCTTGAAGGAGTAATAAAAACAATATCCACATGTAGAAGAAGAAGAAGAAAAAGAAGAAGAAGGATTAGAAGAAGAAGACTACAATAGGAAAACAAATGGAAAAAAAGAAAAGCCCAGAATGCATTGCAGATGTTTGTTCTGAGTACTACAGTATGGCAGAAAAGGAAGAAATAGGTCAGTAGACAATGGTGAGTAAGAGTTTACAGGAGAGATGAACAGCCAGCCAACAGCGGTAATTTTTTTTCTCTCTTCTATTTACAGTCTTTGTACTAAATAATACATCTTTAAGAATATTTCCAAGTTCTGAAAGCTCATTTTCTTAGGCTGAAGTCTCTAATACATACCTATCAAACATAAGCATACATATACAGATATGTGTACAAGCAGAGACACACATGCATGTGGGTAGTTAATGCACCTCACCTGAAGGTTACATAAAACTGGATATTAGTATCCTTTGCCCAGCCAGTTGGGTTACTTTTATTCTCTCTCTGTATTCTGACATCTCATCATGCTTCTTATCTCTTTCTTTTCTCTATGAGTTTCCTTCCCCTCACCCACCTACTTCCATTCTTTCACCCCTGGGCTCTTCTCTCACTTCTCTTCCTGCTTCTTTCTTTTGTGGAGTCCCTCTTCTTTGACTCATGCCTACTATTTCCAAAATCAGCACCTCTTCCTTGATTATTCACAGCACTTTAGCTCTCTAGTTTCAAATAAGTTTCCATGTCTATTATTTTTTATACCTGAAGGTTATTAATATCCTAGGTGACATAAAGGAGTCAATTTGCTCTAGATATTGCCCCTCAGGCATACAAATATATCAGATAAATAAATGCTCTGCCATTTCAATTTCTCCTTCCTTTACAAGAACTTGTTATTTGGCCCAACCCAAAAACATGGGGCCAGGAAGTACATTTCCATTCTGTTCCCAGGGGGCAAATAATATCCATAACTACCACACTTAACAGAGATTATAAAACTGAGTAATGATATTGATTCACATTTTATGCCACAGGTTCTAAGCACCCTAACACACTTGCTCACAGTGGGAGAGAAAAGATCTTAGCTCAACATGTAACTTCTTGTAATAAACATGGACAATCCCTAGAGCAGAGTTTCCCAGCCTAATTATGCACAAGAATTGTCCAGGATGTTTTCAAAAGTGCAATACCCAGGATACCTCCCCAGAGCATGTGATTCTGTAGGGAAAAGTAAGACGTTTTGAAAAGCCATCTTGATATATAGCTAGCTGTGGAAAACACTGACTTAATCAGCCTGCAGTTTTATTTATTTATTTTTCTTTCTTATCTGTAAGAATATGGTTAGAGTTATAGAATTTAGAATAATAAAACCTGGGTGCTCATTTGAAAATATCATCTACTATATCTTTTTCCTACAAATCAGATTCAGAATGTCCTCTGGTCTTGAAACTCAGTATGGTGTATAAACCAGCAACTTCATCTTAACCTTAAGGTCAAAGTAACCTCCAGCTCAGGAGAACTCAGGAAAATATTTTTAATCCCTTGGCATTTATACCATGTAATTCTTGTGATAGGAATTTTGGAGATCTCAACTAAATGATCTTTAATTTTTTGTTCTTAAATTATATTACCAGATATTTTCTACATTATTAAATCACAAACCACTTACAGACAGGGACAAATTCTACTTACTATTTCTTTGCATCCTTACTTATCAAAAATAATGTATTGTGAGAGATTCACATGAATGGAGATGGAGATAGGACTTTGTCAAGATGAGATAATTTTTAAGTATAAATAATATTAGTAAGACAGATGTGGAAAGGCAAGGGTGGCTAATCTGTACAAGAATATAGTAAACCCCACCTGGAAATGGGATTATATCATGAGTTTATTACTCTTTGTTTATCCCTACAGTGCCATAGTGACTATTAAATATTTTCTGAATTAAACTTGATTGGAAGTGTAGTAAAGAAAATGTAAAAAAAAAAAAGAAGAATCCATTATGCTATGAGTATTTTGCTTATTGGAGATATTTTGCATTACTTTGGATAAGTGAATTTCAAAGATAAATCGACATCGGGTCTCAAATTTCTGTAGGGTAGGGAAAGAGATGTGAAAAAAGCAAACTTTTGTTGACATCAGAAGATTAAATAGGCACTGTGTTAGAAGTGCTAAAATATTCAATGGAGGGACCATGATAGATAAGTTGTCAAAGAACTTCAGAAACCACTCAATGATTAAAAAAAGAGGGAGATAAATAAATATACAGCCTTATCTTCTGATGTGAAGTCTTTTGTAACTTCATTTTTAAATATGTATGACTAGAACCTCACGGCTTTATCCTCATCTTCAAACCAAAGGAAGAGAAGGAAAGATCTTTCACATTAAATCAGCAGACAGAGAATGAAAATCAACTCAAGACTCATTGGTATATGTGTTGTGGGTATGTGGGTGTGTGGGGGAGAGGTGAGGAAGGATACTGAGTTTAAAAACAGGTTGTTTTTCACAGAAATATTATATGTTCCTTTTTGAAATAAACAGATGTGATGAATATGTTAATTGCTATAGTTTAATTGTCATGCATTGTGCACATATATCAAAATACTACACTATGTCCCATAAATATGTGTAATTGTTATGTATCAATTACATTTTTTTTAAAAGTTACTTTTTTATTTTTTTATGTTATTGGTGATTTGTAATCATACATTTTGATGAAGATCAGGGTGGTGGAGGCATACATGCACACAGCACTCAATGAGCCCTCTTCCAGTTCCCACCCTATTCCTGCCCCCCTCCTTTCTTCCCCTGCTCAGCATAGCGATTGAGAAGTTTGTATACTTACATCATGTCCATTGAGGTGTTTCCCTCTTCCCCTCTCCCGTCTCCCTCAGTTAGGTCGCCTTCTTCACTCATCTAAGGTTTCTCTTCCTTTGTCTGGAATCCCTCCTATGCCCCATTTTCTCCCTAGTTTCTGCATATTAGGGAGAACATCTGACTTTTCACTTTTTGTGACTAATATCACTTAGCATACTGTTCTCTAGTTCCATTAATTTCCCTGCAAATGGCATAATTTTGTTCTTTATGACTGAGTAAAATTCCATTGTGTACATACATATCCCATAGTTTTGTAATCCATTAATCTGTTGATGGACATCTTGGCTGGTTCCATAGTTTGGCAATTGTGAATTGTGCAGCTATAAACATGGATATGCATGCATTACTCCAGTAGTTTGGTTTCCATTCTTTTGGGTAGATGCCCAGGAGTGGTATTGCTGTGTCATATGATAGGTTCATTCCCATTCTTCTGAGGACCCTCCACACTGTTTTCCAAAGTGGTTACACTAGTTTGCAACCCCAGCAACAATGTATCACAGTTCCTACTTCTCCATATCCTCACCAACATTTATTGTTGTTTGTGGTTTTCTTCATTTATTTTATTGGTGCATTGTAATCATACATCTTGATGGGTTTCAGGGAGGTAGAAGTATACATGTGCTTTTAATGAATGACATTCTAATTGGGGTTAGGTGAAATCTCAGGGTAGTTTTGATTTGCACCTCTGATTACTAATGAGGTTGAAAATTTTTTCATATATTTGTTGGCCATTTGTATTTCTTCTTTTGTGACATGTCTATTTATCTTATTTGCCCATTTTTTATTGGGCTATTTGATTTTCTGGTGGTGAGTTTCTTGAGTTCTTTTTATATCCTAGATATTAGTCCCCTATCAGAGGAGTAGGTGGCGAAGATCTTCTCCCATTCAGTAAGCTTTCTCTTGAGGTTCTTGATAGTTTCCTTTGCTGCACAGAAGATCTTCAGTTTAATGGAATCCAAAGTACTGATACTCATTTTAATTTCTTGTGTCTTTGAGGTCTTGTTGAGGAAGTTTCACCTGTGCCTATGTGCTGGAGTGTTGGTCCTATGCCCTCTTCAAGGAGCTGCAAGGTCTCTGGTCTAATTTCCAGGTCTTTGATCCATCTTGAATTTATTCTTGTGCAGGGTGAGAAATTGGGGTTTATTTCCATTTTTCTGCATGTGGTTAACCAGTTTTGCCAACACCATTTGTTGAAGAGGCTATCTTTTTTCCAGTGTATGTTTTTCTCCCTTTTGTCAAAAATCAATTGACTGTAAGTCTGTGGATTTGTTTCTGAGTCTTTATTCTGCTCCATTGGTCTATTTGTCTGCTTTTGTGCCAATACCATGCTGTTTTTATTACTATGGCTTTGTAGTACAGTTTGAAGTCAGGTTTGTGATGCCTCCTGCAAGGTTCTTGTTGCTGAGAACTACTTTGGTTATTCTGGGGTTTTTTTTTGTTGTTCCAAATGAATTTAACAACAGATTTTTCTGTCTGTGAAGAATGACCTTGATAATTTAATGGACATTGCATTGAATCTGTAGATCACTTTTGGAAGAATGGCCATTTTGATGATATTTTTTCTGCCTATCCAAGACCATGGGAGGTTCTTCCAGCTTCTATTATTTTCAATTTCTTTTTCCAATGTTTTATAATTTTCCTTGTAGCAGTATTTTACCTCCTTGATTAGGTTTATTCTTAAGTATTTTATTGTTTGGGGGGATATCGTGAGCAGAAATATTTTCTGGATTTCTTTTTCAGTGGATTTATGGTTGGCATACAGAAAAGCTTCTTATTTTTTTTTTTTTTTTTTGCGGTACCGGGGATTGAACGCAGGGGCGTTCTACCTCCGCGCTACGCCCCCGGCCCTATTTTTTT
>PVJS01044230.1:0-16739 GCA_004027185.1 Glis glis | reverse complement strand
GCGCCTTAGGTAAGGGTCATTACTAGGGAGACTTTGGCCCTATATGGTGACCTCTGAATTGATTGGTCGGGCCGCAATGCCTCCCTCCCTCAAGAATGTTTAGGATGGGCAGGGGGCTCCCTGGCTCTGGTCAGAGTGACCTCGCCTGATTCTCTGCAAACTCCAGACCCGGGTGTGCTTAGCACCGATTGGCTGTTGCTAGGGGTTACTATGGACAAGATCAGATTACAGGGCATGGGGCAGTATGTTAGAGAGATCTAACTTCTGGAAAACAGGTACTTAAACCTATTTTATTTAAAGCTTTAATTAAAGCCTGTTATGGCTTTATTTTGGCTCTTCACCCTCTTCAGAATCATCCAGGAATGGCAAATCACAAACCTTCCTTGGAACATAGACATGTCCCCATGAGGGCACCACTTGATTAGATAATTTAATCAGTGGAAACATAAATAAGCTGTAACACTATTATACACATGATCATGTTCATCTCAGAAGAAAACATTATTTTGTAAAGCACTAAATGGAACTTGGAATAAGGAGACTGGATTTCTACCAGCAGGAAGATGCGGCTTGTCTTACAGTTAATAAAGGATATTTTTGCTGGGTGTGGTGGCACACACCTGCAATTCCAGTAGTTACTTGGGAGGCTGAGACAGGAGGATTGCAGGTTTGAGGATAGCCTCAGCAACTTAGTGACACTCTCAGCAACCTAGCGAGACCCTGTTTTCAAAACAAAAAAATAAAAAGGGCTGGAGGTGTGGCTTGGAGGTAGAATGCCCCTGGGTTCTAACCCAAGTACTACCCCCACACACAAATAAATAAATAAAAATTAAAATAAACAAGTAAATAAAATTTAAAAATAAAAGGTCTTTTCCCTGCTAAAGGGAACTGGTTTATATTGACATAGGGTGGGCTTGTGACCTGGATATAAAGTCCTTTCCTGGAATTTTATATAGTTATGCAGAAAGAGAGACATTCTTTCCTCTGGGATAATAAAGCCTAGAGTGGAATACAGATATTATACATTTTCCAAATTTTGTTTTCCACAGAAGAATGCCAAGGAGAAAAACTACTAGATTTTCCTATTCCCACATGGGAAATCAATTTACTATTACTAACAATAAAATAACTTACATCTTGTTAGAACTTAGTATTTCTGTGACAAGTGCTTTACACAAATCACCCCACTGAATCCTGTGTGTGGGCAGGAAGTCCCCGTCACCCATTGAATCAATCGGGGCTGGCCTCCTTGCCAGGGCCCAGTCCTGTTGTGCTCCAGAACACCCAGAAGGTTGAAGGTTCTGGGCCAAGTGACCGCTGGAGCTAGGGCTGCTCGACCTGGGGGGAGTCCCAGGAGTTTGCAGGGGGCTTTTCCCGGGCCCTCTGCCTAGGGCCTCGAATTGAAAATCCCCATTGATTATGACAGTGGCAGATCTGTGGACCAGTTTCCCAGAACTGTTTCCAGGAAAAGGTTTGAGTGAACATGGAGATTGCAACAACTGGAGACGAAACTCTTTGTGTGTGTGTGTGTGTGTGTGTGTGTGTGTGTGTGTGTTTGTGTGTGTTACTGGGGATTGAACCCAGGGACATTCTACCTCTGAGCTACACCCCAGCCCTTTTTTATTTTTATTTTTATTTTTATTTTTATTTATTTTTATTTTTTCAAACAGTGTCTTGCTAAGTTGCTGAGGGTCTTCCTAAATTTGTGAGGCTGGCCTTGAACCTGCAATCCTCCTATCTCAGCCACCCAAGTACTGGGATTACAGGTGTGCACCACCACAACCAGATGACTGGGGACTAAATTCTGAGAGCAGAAAGGAGGCATCCAGTGTAACTTGTAATAGGATAGAACTTTGAAACATTAACTTCTGATCATGTGGTTCTCGCTAAACTTCCCCTCACCTCACAGCTTTTCCTACCACTGCAGTTAATTCATGAGCCTGAAGGTATATTGTTTCCAGAGACAAAAAACAAAATCAAGCCCGGCGTGGTGGCGCACGCTTGTAATCCCAGCACTTGGGAGGCTGAGACAGTAGGATCGCAGGTTCGCGGCCAGCCTCAGCTACTTAGTGAGGCCCTCCACAACTTAGTGAGACCCTGTTTCAAAATAAAAAATAAAAAATAGGGCTGGGGGTGTAGCTCGGAGGTAGAATGCCCCTGGGTTCCATCCCCAGTACTGCAAAAATAAATAAATAAATAAAATAAAAAATAAATAAAAACAAAATCAAAGAGTTTTTCTAAATAATTTAAAAATATTTATTTACTTATTCATTTTTGCAGTGCTGGGGATCAAACCAAGGGCCTCATTCGTGCTAGGCAAGCACTCTACCACTGTGCCAAACCCCAGCCCTCTAAATAATTTTTTTAACCTCATAACAGACATAATAGTCTTTAAAACCAAGATTTTTCATTATGACAATGGGCTTTTTTTTTTTCAGAAACATCCTAATTCTTTTTCTTTCTTCTCTCGAGTTATAAAAATTTGTCTGAGGCTGGGCGTGGTGGCGCACGCTTGTAATCCCAGTACTTTGGGAGGCGGAGACTGGAGGATCCGGGTTCGCGGCCAGCCTCAGCTCTCTCTCTCTCTCTCTCTCCCTGTCTCTCTCTCTCTCTCTCCCTTGTCTCTCTCTCTCTCTCCTTAGTGAGGCCCTCCGCAACTTCGTGAGACCCGGTTTCAAAATAAAGTATAAAAATAGGGCCGGGGGCGTAGCGCGGAGGTAGAACGCCCCTGCATTCAATCCCCGATACCGCAAAAAAAAAAGAAAAAAAAATTTGTCTGAAAATCAAAAGTTGACATCTGAAGGACCTCAACTATAAAGCTCATTGCATAAACAAGAATGAGTTGAGAAAAATGGCAGCATGAGCTAAAATGTGGTCAGCTGGTGGGTGGGAAACTGCAACATGGGAGGGGAAGTGATGGAAACATGTGACTCTGTGGCAGGACCCTGATGTGCCAGCACAGCCCTGACTGGGGGCGGGGGGAAACCAGTGCCCTTCCCCTGGGGATGATAGTCCAACTCCCCTTTGCCACCTACTCACATTTTCAGCCTCATTTGCAGGATTGGTCAAGAGACCCAGTTCCTAGCAATGAAATAAAGGAAAAATCTACTGGAATGCTTTTGTGAAAGACTTTCTTGAAAAAACGAAAGCCCTTGTCAGATTTGGTGTGACGTGCCAGTAATTCCAGTACTTGGGAGGCTGAAACAGGAAGATTGCAGATTAGAGGCCAGTTTCAGCAACTTAGCGAGACTCTCAGCAACTTAGCAAGACCCTGTTTCAAAATAAAAAGGGCTGGGGGTGTAGCTCAGAGGTAGAAACCCCCTGGGTTCAACCCTCAGTACAGTACTGCAATAAACAAACAAACAAACAAACACTACCTGGAAGCCCTTTCTCCCCTCCTTATTCCTGACTTGAATGCTGTTGTGTGAGTAGATGATGCTTGAAGTCGCACCAGTTATTTGGAAACCGTGGGGCAACACACTGAAAGATGCAACGCAAGGACACTGAAGATGGCAGGTGTGTAGGCAGAATAATGCCACCCCCCACGATATCCACATCCTAACCCCTGGAACCTGAAAATATGTTGTTACCCGACATGGAGAAATTAAATTGCAGTTGGAGTTAAGGTTGCTAATTGGTTTTTTGTTGTTGTTGATACTGGATGCTGAACCCAGAGGCATTCTACCTCTGAGGTACACCCCCGTCCCTATTTTATTTTTTATTTTGAGACAGGGCCTCGCTAAGTTGCTGAAGTTGGTCTCGAACCTACGCTCCTCCTGTCTCAGCCTCCCAAGTACTGGGATTACAAGGATGTGCTACCACGCCAGCTCAAATTGGTTGACTTTTAGATAAGGGATTATCTTGTATTATCTAGGTGGGCCCAGTGAAATCACAAGGGTCCTTTAAAGTGGAAGAGGGAGCAGAAGAGGAAGTCAGTCAGACAGAGACTTGACTATGATGCAATGCTGGATTTGAAGATGGATGATAGAGTCATGAGCCAAGGCACGTAGGCAACATCTAGAAGCTGGAAAACACAAGGACATGGCTCCTGTTAGAGCCTCTAGAAGGAGTACACCCCTGATGACATGTTGGTTTCAGCCAAGTTACAGCCCCTTTAGGCTCTGACTTTCAGAACTGCGAAACAAGGAATCTGATTTTTATGTTGTTTTTTTTTGGGGGGGAGTATTGGGGATTGAACCCAGGGGAATTCTACCTCTGAGCTACACCCCAGCCCTATTGTATTTTTAATTTTGAAACAGGGTCTCACTAAGTTTCTGAGGGCCTTGCTAAGTTGCTGAGGCTGGCCGCAAACCTGTGATCTTCCTGTCTCAGCCTCCCAAGTACTGGGATCACAAGTGTGTGCCACCACGCCCGGCTTGTTTTGTTTTAAGGCACTAAATTTGTGGTAATTGGTTGCAGCAGCAATAGGAAACTAAGCAGCCCTTCAAGAGCCCACTGCATTTTCCAGCCCTCCGTGCAGCTAGAGGTGGCAGTGTGTATGTTACTACTTCCCAGCAGTATCCTAAAAGGGAAGTTCCTGGCCATCAGTTTATGTTTTATTTCTATAAAATAGAACATGCATGCTATCATTTGAATCTGGAATGTCCTCCAAAGGCTTATATGTTAAAAGGCTAGATCCCAGCCGAGCATGGTGGCACATGCCTATAATCATAGTATTTGGGAGGCTGAGATAGGAAGATCACAAGTTCGAGGCCAGCCCTGGCAACTTAGCAAGACCCTGCCTCAAAATAAAAAGTGAAAAGGGTTAGGGATGCAGCTTAGTGATAGAGTGCCCCTGGGTTTAATCCCTAGTACCACACACACACACACACACACACACACACGCACACACAAAGAAAAGGCTAGATCCTCAGCCTGTAGTGCTTAGAACCTTTAGGAGGTGAGGCCTAATAGAAGAAAGTTAAGACAAAAGCTTTTCTCCTTCCTCCTTTTTTCTGACTGCAGTCACGTGAGTAGGCCATGTGCAGTCACGTGAGTAGGCCATGCTGTGGGGACATGGTGATGGTATAGGGGTGTGGAGACCCTGACTGCTTCTCTCTCTCTTTCTTTTGCTTCCTGGCTGCCAAGAGGTGAGCAGCTCCTCCCCACACTCCACCGTGATGTGCTGCCTCAACACAGGCCCGAAGCAACATGGCCAGATGACCATGGACTGAAACCACTAGCCAAAATGAGCCTTTCTCCTTTTAAGTAATTATGTCAGGTATTTTTGTCCCAGTGGTAGAAAGGTGACCAATGCACGTGGGAGTGATGGACTTGGTTTTACCTTACGGATGTGGACAACCCTGGAGGGATGGGCTGAAACCACAGACAAAGTAACCTGGGTCCCTGAATAATAATAAAAGGCAGAGTTAGCCCGGCGTGGTGGCGCACGCTTGTAATCCCAGTACTTTGGGAGGCGGAGACCGGAGGATCTGGGTTCACGGCCAGCCTCAGCTCTCTCTCTCTCTCTCTCTCTCTCTCTCTCTCTCTCTCCTCAGTGAAGCCCTCCGCAACTTCGTGAGACCCGGTTTCAAAATAAAGTATAAAAATTAGGGTCGGGGGTGTAACATGGAGGTAGAACGCCCCTGGGTTCAATCCCCAGTACCGCAAAAAAAAAAAAAAATAATAATAATAAAAGGCAGAGTCATGTAGACTCCTGGACCCTCCATCCACTGAGACTTTTACGTCAAAGTGAAACAAACCCTTAGCCTTGTTTAGGTACCTGATAAGTACGGAGTGAATTCTATGAAATAGAAGACAATCTCAATTCCAATTTTTAAATCTTAAAATGTGTGTGGCTGTTTTGGCCCAAATATTTTCATGTTCTGTCTTTTTGTATTCTTTAGTAAATAAAGTCATTAAATTACTTGTCTTTATTTATGATCCTTTTGAATGTTACATCAAATTTAGATGTAAACAGGGCGTGGTGGTGCATTCCTGTAATCCCAGTACCTGGGAGGCTGAGACAGGATAATTGCAGGTTTGAGGCCAGCCTCAGCAACTTAGTGAGATCCTCAGCGATTTAGTGAGACCCTGTTTCAAAATAAAAAGTTAAAAGGGCTCAGGGTTATGCTCAGAGGTAGAATATCCCTGGGTTCAATCCCCAGTTACCACCCCTCCTTGAAATTAGATGTTGTAGAATAAAATTATTTTCAAGTGATTTATAGGCTTAATTGTGAAAAGCAAAATAAGAAAGATTTTTTAATGTAATGTGGAAAACATCTTCAAGATTTGGGGGATAGGGAGAAAGTTTTAAAATATGGCATTAACAGTTCTAACCACAAAAGGAAAATAATTAAAATTTTATGTATTTAAATTCACAATTTCTATTCATCAGAAGAATGTAAAGGGCAGCGAGTGTGGGACCCCAGAAGGGTACTGTGTAACAAAAGAGAGGAAAGTGTCTCAGTCAGTTTTTAAGTAAAATTTTTGGAGAGTCCAGATTTGTTTGACAATATTTAGAGAGCCGGACAGCTACAGCAGAATTTAGGCATTAATTTTGATAAGTATCTGGGAAACTAAGCAAAAAATGAAACCACATAATGATTTGCCAGTACAAAAACACAGAAGGATGTTGCCAGAAATAAAATATAATTATACAACATTGACTGACTAGTCTGTGAAAGCATTTGTGAAATCATAACATGGTAAAGACTTATCATTAATATTGTATTATAACTATGTTCAGGGGAAGAGAAAGAGTTGAGGGAACAACTAAATTATCTTCCAAGGTAGTAAAACGGCGTTGTTTTCCTCTTTTCCACAAGAGGGCGCAAGTGCATGAGATTGTCAGTGTGGGCCATGGCTATCACCAGGCAGGGCTTCTACTTGCGTTTTGGTGGAGCTGACAAATCGCTATTGTTAACATCCTAATACTGGGACTCAGAAAATGCTACCCCACAGTATGACACTTTGGCACGCTGCGTACTTTGAACGAAAGGATATTGGAAGGCCTCGGAAGCAGCGAGCCTCTCTGACCTGCCCTCCTGTCTCTCTGCACCCCACCGTTCTCCCTCCAAGTGAGTCTTAGAAGCTAGAATTCCTCTTCCTCGACGTGGGCCACAGAGGCTAAAATCCCCTTCCCAAAGGAATCCGCAGAACCTAGGAAGGTCACTCTCTCCTCTCCCTGGAAGACCCCCATTCCCGGGAGGAAGGAGCGCTGCACAGAGGGGCCAAGAAGCCTGAGCAGGTGGCTGCGCTGGGTTTTCCCTCTGTCGTTTACATTCTACGGTGCTCTCACCCAACTACATTTCTACATGACTGTCCATTCTTCGTTGAATCGAAGCCTAAAAACAGGTAGTGTTCCCTGGGTCTTGCAGTTTTCATTACTGAAGGCTCTTCTGCCACATATAACTTTGATTAAATAATTTTGTTATGTTTTTCTCTTATTAACCTGTCTTTTATTATTAGAATTCCAGCTGTGACCCTTACACTGGGTGAGGAAAGGGTTCATGCCTTTCTACCCCTCTTTGACGGCCAGGACCTGTACTAGGGATACACAGATGAAAATTGACATGATTCAAAGCACTCACACTCCAGGGTCCAGAGATCAAGGCCTACCTTTGGAGGACAAGTCCTTCAGGCACTGAGTTGGGGGGTTCCCGCAGAGAGGTTGGAACTGGGAGGAGTGGAGGAGGAGGGATGTGACCTGGCAGCAATGTCAAGGGTGTGTTCGGATGACACCCTGGGGGCGGAGCACACTGACATACAAGAGGAAGTCGGTTGTGGGAGCATCTTGGGCCCAGGGGGGCTGTGGGAATGCAGGCGCACCAGGTGTGGGGCGCATGAAGACAGAGGCAAAGGTGTCTTAGCCAGGACTCTGCCTCCAAGCTGTGCGGATTCTGAGGTCTCTTCTCTCCTTGTTTCTGAACATCCTTTTCCAATTCTTGGAGCACTTTCTGCTCTCCCTGCCTGGCTCCTGGAAGCCAGCTCTGTTCCTTCCTCACCCCACCCCTTCCTTGGGCCTTTCCACGCTCCACTTTACCTTCTCCTCACAGAGGCATTTTCCTTGTGCAGGACGATTTCTTCTTAGAGGCTGGTGATTTCATTCAGGCCTTTCTCCATTCTCCGAGGGTTGGTTCTTGAGTATTGACCTCTAGTCCAGAGCCTCTAAGCTCCTCTCACCACCATCTCTCTTGGTCTTAGCTGTTTCCTCCCAGGAGCCTCCCTGAGCCTCTTTTCCTTTCTGGAACCCATTCCTCTCTCAGCCCCAGGAATCCCATCCGCATCCCCACAACAGTCTCACATCTGTCACCTGGACATCGGTCACCAGGACCTCTCTCAGGGCCTGGAGGGGACTGACCCTCAGGACCCATGGGGCTCTCGTGGAGAGAGTGGACACTGTCTTCATGGCCTCCGTAGTTCCTTCTGTGGACTGATCTTCATGCTTTGTGCTTACATTTCAATCTTATATCCTACTGTTTTCAAAACAACAGCTTTGCTCAACTTGAAAAGTGAAATTGGTCTGTACCCACCCCTTCAACCCTCAGCCTGCTTCTAGCAGCACATTCCCACTGAGCTTGTCAGAGGACAGTGCACAGTGTAACCGGAGTCACACTAGAGTGGGGATCAGATAGCCTGGGCTGTCACTTCCTGGCCAGGGCACCTGAGGGAGGCAAGTGATTTGCCTCTTGGAATCTCAGTTTCTTCATTTGTAAAATGAAAGCAATGATAGCAATCACCTCATCAGATTGTCCCAAGAAATAAACAAGGTAGTGTTTCCTAAGTGTGTAGGAAATCTTTTTTTTTTTTTGTGGCACTGGAGATTGAACCCAGGGACATTCTACCTGTGAGCCACACCCCCAGCCCTATTTTGTATTCTTTATTTTGAAACAGAGTCTCACTAAGTTGCGGAGGGCCTCACTAAGTAACTGAGGCTAGCCGCCAACCTGCAATCCTCCTGTCTCAGCCTCCCAAGTACTGGGATTACAAGTGTGCACCACCATGCTCGGCTTAAATATAGCTATTTTAATGATTACTATTATTTCCTCATCTGTGAAACTTAAGTGGGATTGCCCAGAGGGGACTGAATGGTTTCCAAGGACTTCTCCAAGCTCTTTTCTCTGAGTTTGCCATTTTTGTTTGTTTGCTTATTGTACTGGGTATTGAATCCAGGGCCTTTTCTACCTCTGAACTCTGCCCCCAGCTTGTTTTATTTTCTATTTTGAAAAAGAGTTTTGCTAAGTTACTACACTGGCTTTGAACTTGCGAGCCTCCTGTCTCAGCCTCCTAAGTACTGGGATTACTGGGATTACGCCACCACACCAGGCTGTTTGTCATTTGTTCATACCTCAATCTGTATAGCTTCCAAAAAGAACAGAAGGAAAACTTCAGAAGGGAAGGGACATGCTCTTCCCAGGATCTGCTCCGGTGACTTTTCTGTTGGTTCAGGGCCCCTGCACTTGCCTCCATGCCGCCTTGCACGGTGGGGCTGGAAACCTGCGGCCAGCACTGCCCGTACTCCTGGACTGCTCGGCTTGGCTCTGCAGTGGTGAGATGCTGATGGTGCTGGCCCTTCTGCAGCTCAGAAGCTGCTGCGCACGCAAGAGCTCCAATCCCTGAGTGGCAAAGGGCTTTTTATATCTAGATAAACCCACTTTTTTTTCCCCTTGGGCACTCCCAGCCATTGCAATATCTTGGTAGGCAATTCTCTCCCCTAATCGCTTTCTGATTGAAAGAGCACATGATTCCTGTTCTCAGACTGTGTGTTGGGGGGGGGGGCTCGCCATTGGTGGAGTTGGTCCTGAACAGGTGGGGCTCACTGTCCAGACCAGAGGCAGCAGCGCCACCTCTGCTCACATTCAGGTTTCTAGACATTAACACAGGCCACAGGACACATTAACAGAGCACCACATGTTGGTTGCTATGACAAGCCTCCGGTGCATACCAACACCTTCATTTCTATTCTGGAGCAAAATCTCACATGGCTGCAGCAGGGCCGGCCGTGGGAGCTGGAGAGGAAGGTTGATCCTCCACTCACATGTTACACTGACCAGGAGGCCTCTTCCTCTTTAGGATGCTTCTGTCTCCTGGCTTTTCTCTGCCTTCCTGCTGCCAGAAGGTAGTAGGCCTCCGGCGCTCACAGCCAGGCATGCCGCACATTCAAATGGAGCAATGGTCGGCTTGGTTTGGGCTGAAGAATAGATAGTGCCGCATTCCTGAGTGATGGTGAAGACTGCCTTACAAGCCGGGTGTGGGGGCACACCTCTAATCCCAGTATTTGGGAGGCTGAGATAGGAGGATCGCAGGTTCGAGGCCAGCCTCAGCAACTTAGTGAGACTCCCAGAAATTTAGTGAGATCCTGTTCCAAAATTAAAAATAAGCCAGGCATGGTGGCTCATGCCTGTAATCCCAGTACTTGGAGGGCTGAGACAGGAGGATTACAGGTCAAAGCAAGCTTTCCAAAAACTGGTGTAGGCCCCAGCTGAGCTCGTACCTTTGGCCTGGAAAGGAGGTGTTTTGTTTTGATTTGTTTTGTGGTACTGGGGATTGAACCCAGGGGCATTCTATCTCTAAGCTATACCCCCAGCCCTATTTTATTTTTTGTTTTGAAACAGGGTCTTGCTAGGTTGTTGAGGGTCTTGCAAAGTTGCTGAGGCTGGCCTCAAACCTGCAATCCTCTGGTCTCAGCCTCACAAGTACTGGGACTACAAGTGTGCACTACCAAGCCTGGTTTAGCAAGGAGGTTTGAAAGGTGAGCTCGTCTCGCTGAGCTGTGGAAGAAGGAAGCAGAGGGGGCCACATAGGAAGGACATGGGTGGTAGTTTGCAGAGGCAAAGGGAGTGTGAGAGTGTTTCCCAGGCGTGGGTCACTCGAGTGAGGGAGTGGGCAGGGGGTCCTTTTATCCCATCCGAGATGGTTCTGAGGCCCCATCGGTCATGTAAGGGCTGAGGAAAGCATCCTGAAGGACCAGTTGGAAAGACAGTCTCACAGACCAGGGTAGATCTCTGAAAAACCCATGCACATACCCCAAGGACAAAAAACTTCCTGGAGGAGAGGGCTGATGCCAGATCATCACAAAATCCTCAGTGGTGTAAGACTCTCCCGCCCCACCCTCACTCTCCACCTCACCTGGGTGTGGGCAAAACCCACAGCGAAGGGTGGAGCTCCAGCCAGGAGGGACGTCAGAGGGAAAGGCAGGAGACAGATGTACGGGACCTTCTCTCCTGCAGGTGGCTGGTCTGCACTGCACCCCGCCATGGTGGAGGGGGGAACCCAGCCCAAGTGGTGCATTTGGAGTTTATTATGCTGGATGCAACATTTTAATGACTGGACTTACAGTGACTAGAGAACTTTTGTAATTCACAAGTAACCAGAAAAATCTTGGGAGCTGCCTGAGCTTTCTTTCCCCTAGGGGTCAGGGAAGAACTAGCCCCGGTAGGGGAAGTAAAGGATGCTTTCTGACCCCATTCCGTGAGGCCCGTTTGCTCCATATAAAGGCCAGGCAGGCGACCCATGGCAGAGTTAAGATCCAGTAGAGTGGCCATGAGGGGGACAGGGGCTGTGTATCCAGCGGGGCCTGAACAGCAGGCTTCCAAGCAAGCTTTTGAAGGCAGTGCATTTGCTTCTGAAATTCAGATGTGCGATTAGGAGGTGGGTGTGGCTGAGGTGTGGAGGAGGGAGAGGATTGTGACTGAGATGATGAAGGACTGGCAGGCAGGCCAGCGACCCGTCCAGTGGCTCATCCTTGGTGCTGCAGTTTCAGGAGAAGTGTGGAGAGGCCGAGTCAGGCAGGTGCAAGAGTGTCCATGGAAGGAGGAGGGTGTGCGGGAGGTGGGTAGAGTCGGCCATGGAGGGGTCACAGCTGAGAGAAGTCTTTAGGAGGCTCAGCCTGGAGGATGAATAGGCTAGAAAGAGACAGGGGTGGTTGGAACGACTGGAATGCTTCAGGGACATGTCTAGTTGTACACCCCACATCTCTCTCTTTCTTTGTTTCGTGCTCAGCTGATCCGGGCTCTGACCATTGCTTGGCCTGAACAGACTGATTCCCTCCTGACCCCCACATCACTGGTGACCCCCATGTGCTCTTGGGATGGGATGTGCTGCCAAACAGGACAGGGAGGGCCTGCAGGTTCACCCTCATCCTCCCTTCCTCATTCGGAGTAGAGGATTGTTTGCCGGGCGCAGGGGCAGGTAAGGCCCCACAGCAGTGCTCTCCAGTGGCATTTCATGGCTGACAGGCATGGCTGAGACTGGTGAGCTACCGCAGGCCTTGATAATGCCACCCCTGCGCAGGAATCCCCCAGCAAACTTCAGTTCACAGGCACTCACCCATTGCTCACAGCGTGGGGGCTATTTTGCCAGATGCCTGGAGGGACCCGCCCTGCCTTCAGAAAGCCTACAGAATGGCCACAGAAAGAAGTCTTATCCGGGAGTCACCGGAGTCAGCAGAATGAACACCTAGATGTTCACACCTAGGGGAAGGCCAGGGATGGAAGATTTCCTGGGAAAGGTGACTTCCAGCTCAGCAGGGAGGGAAGGGCTGAGTCTTGGCAGGAAGGGAGATTGCCAGGCTGAGGTTGGCAGTTGGACAAAACTGTGGCTAACAGGTCCTGGCTGCTCTAAGGGTGGTGTCTTCTCTTACTGTGCTGTGTCACATCCACATGTGTAAATCCAATGGGAACGGACACATCCGAATGGTTCTTTTCCCACGGGAGGAGTTTCGACATGCTAAAGTCACACTCTTCTCAGTACTCAGAAGCGGTGAAGCCTCATTCAGCATTCCAGTTTGATGTATTGCTCTGCACTTGCATGAAATGTCAGATGTGCTAACTTGTCGGTGGGAACCTCTTGCCTGGCATATTTTATATTTTCCATATTCTGGATGTCCAAGTGCTATTGAGTCGTCAGTGTTTGGATGCCACACCTAGAAGCAGCAAGCCTGTCCTTAGAGTCCCAATCTCACCCAGCTGACTTCATTCTCCTCCTGGCGCACTCCCCTGATTATAGAGTTAGCTCCTTCTTCATCCCCACCCCTCCATCAGGAGAAGAGCATCAGGCTGCGGGACTCCTGGGTTCTTCTGAAAGAAGAGAAGGGAGTAGGGATAAAGCCCTTAGGACCACCACCCAGACAGGGAGGGACAGAAAGAGAGTAGAGGAGTGACAGAGAACTGGGGGAAAGAGGGGGTTGGCTCCGCAGCATCTGACGCTTCCAGTGCCATCTGGAAGAGACCTGAAGGGCGGCGCAGGGCTGGAGAGGGACTCGCGGGGAAGCTTGGGGGCGGAGTGTCAAAGCCAGATCGCCTGCAGGGAGCAAGTGCAGACAGTTCTTTCTAGAAGTAGCTGAGAAGAGGCTGGGAGAGATGGGGCAATAACTGCAAGGAAGGTGTTTTTTATGATGGGTGAGGTTCGAGCAGGACAAATGTTTCAATGCTCCTTAGTCCCAGCATGTCAAGGTGACTCGCACAGGTGTCTGCCTCTGGCAAGATGATTGATGGCACTGATCCTAGGCATATCCCAGCGCCAGTGGTTCTCAGACAAGGTTCACACTCCAAGGGAGTCTGGGCTGGGCTGCCAGGAGCATCTGGAGTGTGTAGACACGCCATACCTGATGGCAAAAATAGAAAAGAGGAGAAAATGACTCAGAAATATCTCTGTGTAAATGGAGAATATTTTTAGAAATCTACAAATATCTATAAATTAACTAACTAGACTGGATTTTAAAACAGACAGCAAGCTGGATGTGGTGGCACACACTTGTAATCCCAGTACTTGGGAGGCTAAGACAGGAGGATCACAGGTTTGCAGCCAGCCTCAGCTACTTAGTGAGGCCCTGCAACTTAGTGAGACCCTGTTTCAAAATAAAGAAAAAAAGATAGGGCTGGGGATGTAGTTTGGAGGTAGAATGCCCCTGGGTTCAATCCCCAGTACCACAACAAAACAAAACAAAAAAATAGTCAGCAAACCAGGCATGCTGGTGCACACCTGTAATCCTAGTACTTGGGAGGCTGAGACAGGAAGATCACAGGTTTAAGGACAGCCTCAGCAAATAGTGAGACACTCAGCAACTTAGTTATACCCTGTTTCAAAACAAAAAATAAAATTGGGCTGGGGAGATAGCTTGAAGGTAGAATGTCTCTGGGTTCAATCCCCAGCACCACAAACATAATAATAATAAAAAGTAATAAAACAGACAGCATAATCCTCCAGAGCTCTTAACAGGTTTGCAGAGCACCCAAGGGTCCTGTGGGCACCTGGTGGGGGCTGAGGGTGGTGGACAGAGTGATCCCAGTTTTACGAAAGAGGACAGCTATAGTTGCAATGCATCTGATGACTAAGAACACCATCAGCTGTTCATAAGCATGTCCTGCTCTCCCCAGCTCCTGGGGAAAAGAGGGTCTGGAGGCTGGTGCTTGGTGATCACAAGCAAAAGAGGTTAACTTGGAAGAAGTAGGCATATTTTGTATAATGTACGCTACCAAGGAAGGATTTCAGGATGGTCAACATCTTGGTTAAAATGTGATCAAATGCCACCATGCTTCAGAGAAAGCTAAAATGAAAATTGGGTTAATTAAAATAGGATAGAATGAATTTAACTGCTAAACTAAAGCAGATAATTTAGAAGAGCAGCAGACTTCTTCTAACCAAGGTGAAGTAACAGAGACTGTATTTATCTTCCCATCTGAAACAACCAAGAAAGGAAAAAACAGACAAAATACAGGAAACAATGGTTTTCAAAACCCTGGACAAAGAATAGTGCTCTTGAGATAAGAGAAACAAATTGCTGGCCCCAACTGATTGCTCTAGGCACTTTTAGGCAACAATACAGGGGAGGGGACCCAAGCAAAGCAAGATCCAACTACATGCTGCCTGCAAGAAATTCACTTTAAATACAAAGGCATGAAGAAAGACAGAATACAAACTGGTGGTTGGTTGGGGTTGTGAAGTGGGGGAACAGGAAGTGATATGGATACAGGGATTTCTTTTGGGGTGATAAAAATATTTTGAAACCAAATAGAGGTAGTATTCACATTGTGAAGGAAGGAAGGGGGAGACAGCAAACAAGGTGTTTCAGGCAGGTCTGGGAAATTTCAAGGCACACTGGTGGAATGCCGAGTCAGTCTGGGTAAAGCTGTGCTCCCATTCCTAGGAATGGGGTGGAAACTGAGGCTAGAAAGGGAGCAAGGTGGTGAATGCTCGCGGTCCACGGGTGATGGGAAGTATCGAAGGTGTTTTGCAGCATCCCTGGCCTGTTCCTTGGCTGGATACCACACTAGTCAGTCATGCTCACATTTTCCTGGTGCAGGTATATATCATGCCATCTCTTGCTTCTTTACTTCAAGTGAAATGAAACTTAGATAAATGCCAGGTTCAGCCTGCACTGTATACTTTTACTCTCTTGAGATGAAATATTGAATTGCCATGTCCAAAGAATTCAGTTGTGATGAACCTCATTTCCTCTTTCTTTTTTTTTTTTGTCAAACACAGCAGCACTTTATTAACAGGACAGATAGAGTAATCTGATCACAAGGGAATACTCATGAGTAAAATAAATGGCATCTTGGGCAGCATAAAACGAATACCAACAAGGGTAAGCATCCCAATGTGTTTCACAGCTGTTGAATGTGAAAGTGGCTTGTAAGCATGGAAAGACAAGAGCAACATTCACACCACAAACTGACTGTAAAATACTTCATTTCTTAGAGAAAGATAATGGTCATAACCCATAACTAGAAAGAAGAGCCATCTGAGTATCTATTAATTGGGCCAAACAGTCCTGTTAGATTTTAATACTGTATGGTTTTCCTCTCTATATAATGAAGTCAACATTTATGTTCTTGGTAGGGGCCATTAATTTTTTTTCTTTTGGGGGGGTACTGAGGATTGAACTCAGGGCTATTTTATCTCTTAGCTACCTCCCCAGCCCTTTTTATTTTGAAACAGGGTCTAAGTTGCTGATAGTCTCGCTAAGTTGCTGAGGATGGCCTCAAACCTGAGATCCTCTTGTCTCAGCCTCCCAAGTACTGGATTTACAGGTGTATAGCAATGCTCGGCTAGGGGCGATTAATCTTTCTGATTGAGATAGTCCAAACGCACCTGACCTTAGAATACTGGGTCTAAGGGTCAACTACTTGCAACATTGATATATTTTCTTGAGATCTTCATTGGTGCTAAATCAGTATGTTAACATAATCTGAAAATGATAAAGGTTACAAAGGAGCCATATACATATATGAAAAGAAAGTATCCCATATTCCAATATCACATAATAGAATTTATGGTTAAAGTTGTTTAAAGCTCTTAATTTAGTCTTTTTGTGGCCACATTTTTAATTAAGTGAAGAACACTATTGTTTTTTTTTTTTTTGCGGTACTGGGGATTGAACCCAGGGGCATTCTACCTCCGAGCTACACCCCCAGCCCTATTTTTTATTCTTTATTTTCAAACGGTCTAAGTTGTGAGGACCTCACTAAATAGCTGAGGCTGGCCGCGAACCTGCAATCCTCCTGTCTCAGCCTCCCAAGTACTGGGATTACAAGTGTGTGCCACCATGCCCAGTGAACTTTAATAAGGTCTCTTTATCACATATTTCTTCTAAGTAAATATTTGGAATGCTCAGAAGATTCCACTTTCAGTCTCCGAGGGCCTTCTAAGACATAATTTAAAGTAAGACTTGAACAGGAGCAAGTGTCTTCAGATTCTAGTTGAAATTGAAGAAATTATATCTGTTTAAATCCTGGGAAAACTTAGTAACATGCCTTATTTGTGAAACAGAACAAAGATCAAATCAGTACACAAAG
>PVJS01044229.1:0-16742 GCA_004027185.1 Glis glis | reverse complement strand
CTTGATCTTCTGCTCTCGTCTGAGATCGTCGGCCTCCAGCCCTTCGAACTGAAACTTCACCATCGTTTCTCCGAAGAGCTTCCTGATCTTCACGTCTTGGACTGGGACTGAATTAGTGGTTGCTCCGATCCTAAGACTCCAGCTCTTAGACCGCTCGACCAGCTACTGGTTCCTCTGACTCTCCATGTGCAGTCAGAACCTGGGACTACATTGCTGCAAACTGTAAGCCCGTCTGATAAATCCCTTTTTCCATATACTCATTCTGTGAATTCTGTTAGTCTAGTGAACCCTGGCCAAGACATCTCACTCAGCATAATATTCTCCAGTCCTATCCATTTTCCTGTAAATGATCAAGTGTTGTGCGTACGTACATTCTTGTCACTCTATACCTCGGTATGATGTATAATTACAATGCCCCAATAAAAGTGTAAAACAAAACAAACAAACAAAAAATGAAGTGGAAGGCCTGAGAGATGAGGCAGAAGGGAAGATGAGAGCGATTTGAAGTTTCAGGACTTGGCCCACAGTGCTGGCTGTGAAAACCGAGGAAGAGTAAGGCACGTACAGCAGGGACCGCGGTCGTGGAGAGCCATCACTGGTTAACAGCCGGCGGTGGAGAGCCATCACTGGTTAACAGCCGGTGGTGGGGAGCCATCACTGGTTAACAGCCGGCGGTGGGGCCATCACTGGTTAACAGCCGGCGGTGGAGAGCCATCACTGGTTAACAGCCGGCGGTGGGGAGCCATCACTGGTTAACAGCCGGCGGTGGGGAGACATCACTGGTTAACAGCCGGCGGTGGGGAGCCATCACTGGTTAACAGCCGGCGGTGGGGAGACATCACTGGTTAACAGCCGGCGGTGGAGAGCCATCACTGGTTAACAGCTGGCGGTGGGGAGCCATCACTGGTTAACAGTGGCAGAGAAGCAGGGGGCTGAGTCTTGCAGTGCCGTGGAACTGAGTTCTGCCCACAACCTTAATGAGCCTGGATGTGAATTCATCCCCAGATGTTCAGACAGGCGCACGGCTGGCCGACACATTCATTTTGGCCTTTTGAGCAGCTGAGCAAGGAACTAAGTCACACCGTGCCTGGACTTGTGACCTGCAGAAACTGTGAGAAACTACATTTGTGTGGTTGTGAGCCACAAGTGTGTGATAATTTGTTATGGCAGCAGAAAAATGAATACACTAATTTTCAAAGTTCTTAGGAAAACTTTTATAATTTCTTGATTGTCCTTCACACTTATAATTATCTTTTCAATATCTAAAACCTCTTGTCTAAGTAGGGAAAAATTCTGCATTTGAAGTCTGGAGGCATAGATTTTTGACTTTGCCTGAACACTAATTAGTAACATGATTTGAGGGCAAAGCCCTAGGCTTTCTTTTTTCTCTTTTACCTGGTCCCAATTCATCTAGTTTTTCATATGCTTAATTTTTTATTTTTACTGCTTTCATTGCCTTTCTTTAGTGCCTGTTCAAAATTGAGTATGTGTCTTTGATTAAAGCCACTTGCTCCTGCTGCCCTAGCCTGCATAATTTTGATGAAGTCATATCAATTTCAAATGGATCAAAGACTTAAGTGTAAGGCCTGAGACTTTGAAATTGCTACAAGAAAACAGAAGGAAAATCCTTCAAGAAATAGGCATGGGCAAAAACTTCCTGAACAGGACTCCGATAGCTCTGGAACTAATAGCAAGCATCCACAAGTGGCACTGCATCAAATTCAAAAGCTTCTGCACAGCAAAGGAAACAGTTAAGGGTAGGAAGAGAGAGCCTACAGAATGGGAGGAGATCTTTGCCAGCTACTCCTCTGATAGGATTGGTATCCAGAATATATAAAGAACTTAAAATCATTACACTAAAACACAAATAACCCAAGTGAGCAAATGAGCTGAATAGACATTTCTTAACAGAAGTATGAATGGTCAATAATTATGTGAAAAAAATTTCACATCTTCAGGCACTGGGGAAATGCAAATCTACATTGAAATGTAGATTTCATCCCAGTCAAAATGGCTACCATCAAGAATACAAAAAAACTATAAATGCTGGTGAGGATGTGGGGCAATAACCCTTATACATTATTGGTGGGAGTGTAAATGAGTACAGTGTTACAGAAGCCAATATGGAGGCTCCTCAAAAGACTAAAGATAGAAATGCCATATGATCGAGCTAGACCACTCCTGGTCATATACCTGAAGGAATCAAAGTTGGCATACTATGGTGATACATGTGTAGCCATGTTTATCACAGCACATCCACAGTAGCCAAGACATGGAATCAACCTAAGTTCCTGCCAATGGACGAAGAAAATATAATATATACACAATGGAGTATTATTTATCATGTCATTTGCAGGAAAATAGATGAAACTGGAGATCATCATATTAAGCAAAATAAGTCAGACTCAGAAAAATAATTGATAAGCCAAAAGCTGTTGTGCATGCCTGTAATCCCAGTACTTGGGAGGCTGAGACAGGAGGATCACAGGTTCAAGGCCAGCCTCAGCAACTTAGCAAGATCCATTCTCAAAATTAAAAAAAAATTAGGCTGAGGATGTAGCTCAGAGGTAGAATGCCCCCCCCTCCAGGTTGAATCCCCAGTGCCAAATAAATAAAAATTAAAATAAGAAGAAAGAAAAGAAAAAAAAGACAATATTACATGTTTTTTCTCATAGTAGAATCTGGGGGGGAAGATACACCATGATCATAACAGGGAGACTATTAGAGAAGAGGAAGGGGATGGGGCAGGGGAGGGGTCAGAGAAGGTAATGGGGGTGGATATGATCACAGTTTGTTCTTGGCATGTATGAATATGCCACATTTATTATGAGATTGTTTTCCTCATTTTACTTTCTGGTTTTTCATTGCCAATGTATAAAAATGCAACTGATGTATGCACATTGATCTTCTATCCGACAAGCTTACCAAACTCGTGTATAGTTGTTTGTTCTTTCTTTTTTTTTGGTGGTTCCTCCAGTTCTTCTAACTGCAAGATCATGGATTCTGCAAATAGAGATAGTTCTTATTTTTTGTTTCCATGCCAGATGCCTATTATTTTATTTCCTTGCATAATTTCTGGATAGAAACTTACAGTACAATGCTGATTAGAAGTGGTGATAGCAGGCATCCTTGTTCCTGGTAGGGGGATTTTTTCCCACCCATTTACCATTGGGTATGCTATTTATTGTTAAGTCTTTTTTGTAGACACCATCTATCGGGCAGAACAAGTTACCTTCTATTATTAGTATCCTGGGTATTTTTCTTATGTGAGAATATTAGACTTTGTCAAATGTGTTTTTCACATCTATTTGAGATGGTCGTGTGGTTTTGTCCTTTATTTGATCAACGTGGTATTTATATTGGTTGGTTTTCATGTCGAGTCAACTTTGCATTCCTGCTATAAATCTCACTTAGTCATGGTGACTAATCCTTTAATTTGTTACTGATATATACTCATCACATGTACTGGCATGTTATTTTCTTGTTATGTGTTTGGTTTTGTTGTTAAGGTAGTATTGCCCTCATCAAATGGGCTGGGAAGTGTTCACTACTTTTAGGATTTTTTCAAGAGTTTGTAATGTATTGGTGTTAATCCTGCTTTGAATGTTTTGTAGAATTCACTAGTTAAGGCTTCTGGGCCTTAGCTTTTTTGTTGTTGTGGTGGTGGAAATTTTTTGATTATTGATTCATTCTCTTTACTAGTTATAGTATATTCAGATTTTCTATTCTTTTTGAGTCATTTTGGTAGTTTGTGTCTTTCTAGAAATTTATCTGATTTAGGATACCTTATTTGTTAGCATGAAATCATATTATCTTTTTATAATCCTTTTTTGTAAGGTTTGAAATTATTTCTCCCATTTCAGTCTTTGTTTCAATAAATTGCATTTTCTCTCTCTCTCCCTCCTTTCTTCCTTCCCTCTTTTTTCTGAATTAGTCCGGTGAAATTTGTCAATTTTATTGGTCTTTCTGAGAAACAAATTTCATTAAATTTTTTTTTTCTGCCAGGCATGGTGGTTCATGCCTGTGATCCCAGTACTGGGGAGGCTGAGACAGGAGGATCGTGGGTTTGAGGAGAGCCTCAGCAGTGTAGCAAGACTCTCAGCAACCTAGTAAGACCCCGTTTCAAAGTAAAAAATAAAATAGGGCAGGGGGATATAACTAAGAGGTAGACTGCCCCTGGGTTCAATCCCCAGTACCAAAAAAATTTTTTTTCTAATTTTTTTCCTAATCTCTCATTGATTTATTTCTTCAATGTATATTATTTTCTTTCTCTGCTTGCTTTGTGTTCAGTTTGTTCTTTTGAATTCTTAAGGTGAAATATTCAATTGTTATTTTTCTTTTAAAATTTAGGCATATTCAGCTATATATACATTTCTTTCTAAGCAGTGATTTAACTATATCACATACATTTTGGCATGTTGTATTTTCATTTTCATTAAAACAGTTTCTGTTTTCTCTTATTTCTCTTTTGACCCCTTGGTTATTTAGGAGAATGTTATTTATTTAATTTACATATATTTGTAAGTTTCCTCCATGTCCTTTTGTTATTGATTCAAATCATTCTCTCGTGCTTGTAAAATATACTTGTATGGATTACATTCTCTTAAATGCATTGAGATTAGTCTCATGACTTAAAATATGATCTTTCCTGAAGAGTGTTCTGTGTGTACTTTAGAAGCATGTGAAGCCCGGAGTGGCAGCACATGCCTGTAATCCCAGTACTTAGGAGGCAGGTCCAAGGACAGCCTCAGCAAGTAGTGAGACTCTCATCAACCTAGCGAGACCCTGTTTCAAAATAAAAAAAAATATATGTCCGGAGTGTCGCTTGGAGGTAGAATGCCTCTGGGTTCAATCCTCAGTACCACACACACACACACACACACACACACACACACACACAAATAACCATAGGTATTGAGTCCTTGGTTGGAATGTTCTGTACTTCCCTTAGGTCTAGTTCAGAAAGTTGAAAGTTGTTCAAGTCTTCTCTTTCTTTGCTGAAATTCTAGCAAATTATTTTTTTTTCTGTTTTTGAAAGTCAATTATTGAAGTCCTTAATTATTATTGATAAATGCTCTATTTTTCACTTCAATTCTATTAGCTTTTGCTTCAGATATTTTGGAGCTTTGTTTTGGGGTGCGTATGGTTATAATTGTTAAATCTTCTGGATGAGTTGATCCTTTTATAATTATAAAATGCCCTTTTTGTCTCTAATAATATTTTTGTATCAAAATCCTGCTGTTTTTGAGTTTTATAGAACAAATTGGGTTTTCTTTTGGTTATTATTTATATGCGGTGTCTTTAATATCCTTTTAGTTTCAGTCTTTTTGTGTAGTTGAATCTAAAGTGTGTCTCTTGCAGACAGCATATTGTTGGATCATATTTGTATATAATGTTACCACTTCTGACTTTTGATTAAAAATTTAATCCATGCATATATAACATAATTACTGATATGATTTATACCTGCCATTTTGTTATTTGTTTTCTGTATCATTGATCTCTTTCTAGTTACTCCTTCCTCCATTAGTGGCTTCTTCTATTTTAAATAGATATTTTCTAGTATATTGTATTAATTTCCTTGCCATTTTTTTTACTGACTGTGTGTGTGTGTGTGTGTGTGTGTGTGTGTGTATGTGTTTGTGTGTGTTACTACCTCTGAGTCATACCTTGAGCCCTATTTTATTTTGAAACATGGCCTCACTAAGTTGCTGAGGGTCTTGCCAAGTTGCTGAGACTAGCCTTAAACCTATGATCCTCCTGTCTCAGCCTGTGAAGCAGTGGGATTACAGGTGTGCACCACTATGCCTGGCTATGACACTTTTATATTTCTGAATTATTTCATGAGTAGCTGACCTAGGGATTATATTTAACAACTTAATTTATAGCAGCCTAGGTTGGATTAACACCAACTAAAATCAATAGTATTTAAACATTTTGATCCTACACAGCTCCATTCTCTGCTCCCTTGTACTGTGATTGACAAAAGATTTATTTTCATAGATTTCGTGACTTCCAATATTGAATGATATTTACTGACTTTTATCAACTATATAATCAATTATAACAATTTATTATTTATTTCTATTATATATCTCACTGAGATTCTCTTTCCTATGGGACACAATTCTGATGGTTTCTTTAGTTCTTTAGATATGATTTCTTCTCATTATTTGAAAATACTCGTAATACCTGATTATGAGTATTTAAAATATCACCTTCCTCGGCCGGGAGTGGTAGCGCACACTTGTAATCCCAGTACTTGGGAGGCAGAGACCGGACGATCCGGGTTCACGGCCAGCCTCAGCTACTTAGGGCCCTCTGCAACTTCATGAGACTCAGTTTCAAAATAAAGTATAAAAAAAAATAAGGCCAGGGGTGTATCTCGGAGGTAGAACACCCCTGGGTTCAATCCCCCAGTACTGCAAAAAAAAAAAAAATCACTTTCCTCAAAGATGATGGTGCTTGCTCAAAGCCATCATTCATGGCCTCTCTCCTCTGCTGTGTCACACTTTTTTCTTTACATTTCTCAAAAAATATTTTTTAAACCTGGGCATTTAAAGCAATATACTATAGGATGTATGGAAATCTTGTGCCCTCTCTACCCTTCTCTAGGTTTGTTATTACTTTGTACTCATTGTTTTTGTTTGTTCATTTGTTTTTATAATTTAGTGACTTTTAAAAACTAATTATATAAGGCTTTTATTCTTGTCATGTTTGGCCAGTGACTTCTCCATTTGGTGAGCTTATGGATCAGGTACGATTTGAGTCGATGTCTTAGTCACTTCAGGTTGTTAGAACAATATACCACGAGTGGAACAGGTTATACACGGTGTAATTTATTTCTCGTGGTTCTTGGGGCTGGGGAGTGCAGGACCCAGATGACAGCAGATTCAGTATCTGGTGAAGACCCACTTCCCGGTTCACACCAGCACGTTCTTTCTGTCTTTTCACATGGTAGAAGGGGCAGGGCAGTCCTTTGGGGGAATACCTTTCCCTTTCAGGAGGACTCTGCCCACATGATCTGCTTATGTCTCACAGGCCCCATTTCCTAAATCTATCATATTAGTGACAAGGTTTTGACTCATGAATTTTGGGAAGGACACCTCAGTCGTTCAGACCAAAGCAGCCTACAACCAACAGACATGTCAGTGCTAGCTGAGAGATTCCTAGGTGTTTTGTTGGAGTGCGGCTTCAGCACTTAGGAGGCTGAGAGCTCTGCCTTAGTCTTCAATTCCTGCTTTCATAGAGCCTCAAGGTCAGCTAGATATGAGAGCTTAGAAGCTTCCCAGGTTTTCCTAGAGTATGTACACAGTTCTACACCTGTACTCATCCTTCCAGATGTGTAGGAATATGTTGTATCTTTTCAAAGCTCCTGTAAACATTTAATGCCCATGAATGTTAGGATTGGTGTGTTGTTTTCTCCAATTGTTATACACTGCCTCAGACAACTATAAAGTTAAAACTACAAGTTGTTTTCAACAAATATTTTGTATGGAGGTAGATTTTTTGCACTGAGAGAGCCATTATGGTTAATTTCAAACCTCATTTTAAATGCAGTCTGTTATGAAACTACTGGATGCATTGAATTATAACAATTATATGGAAATGAGGGCTTGTAAAAGCTGTAGCTCCATTTTACTTATTTCGATAATTTCTGAATTATTAGTAGCTGACCTAGGGTTTATATTTAACATCTTAATTTATAATAACCTAGGTTGGATTGACACCAACTAAATCCAGTAGGATTAGATGCTAAATTCAATATGTTATATGTTATTTTTCAAAGTTATTATGGAGCTAGAGAGTGGACAATGAGATGAGGGCAAATTAAAACAATTTGAAACAGTGTTTTTACTGAGATATGGTCATTTCTTGATTAAAACCTTTGGCTACTTTCTAGGGCTTTGGAAAAGTTAATTCTGACCATTTTTGCTATTTTTTAAAATGCTTTCATGGAGGAAACAATTTTCCAAGGTCTTTACTCTGTGATTTTCACTAACAACACTTTCATGTTTTATTATATGTTTTATGATATTATAAAGTGGCTGCCCTTGTCCTTTGTCACTGAAGCTAAACATTAGTTGACGTGGCGGCATTCATATAGAAGCTGCGAGCAGAGTAACAAAAGCTGTTACTACGTGAGACACAGTTTTTACCAATATTATCTGGTTGTGTAGAGCTCGTTAGTTTAATGAACAATCATGAGACAAAACTTAGAATTTGTTAGAAACAATTTCATGAATAGACAGAAATTACAACTTGAAGGAATTTCTATCTAAGACTATTACGTCCTCTCTGTTATCTCAGCTGAGCCATATGTCTGTCTGATGAAAAATAGAAATTTTTCACAGTTTTACAAAGTTTGACACTTCAACCTTTGCTTCAGGCCTGGGATATTGTTATGAAGATCCATTCCTACAGTTAGGGTTTTTGGAAATGTTCTTACGAAGTAATGTTATCTTACTGCTAACTTACTTTTTAGTTCTTTTGAGCCAATTGGCTGCAAAGTAACCTGCAATAGGATTTATGTTTCTCCTTCTCACATTCAGTCCCATTAATCACTTAGAACTTAGGGAATAGAGGAAATATAAGGCAGCTTATTAATAGTGGAGAAAAGCAAAACTGAAAATTCTCTCTTATCTTTCCTGAGGATCAAGGCTGGCGGATTTCATTGCCAGAGTTACTGGATTTAATTTTCAAAACTTGATTCATGATTTTTGTTGCTGTCATATTTTACGCACTCCCTTCCTATGTCATCTGACTTGGTTTATGTTCGGATGTTATTCCAATATTTACTGAGAAAATATTTTTTAAAAGCCCTCTAGCAGGAACATTAAAGATTATACATGAAATCATGCTCTTTGTCTTCTTGCTTTGTCATTTTAATAATTAACACTTTATACAAGATCATTTTAAATGTATGTTTGAGCGACATATTTTGCATTTGCTTTTATGGATGTAGGCACAAAATGGGAATATTTGAATCATAAAATGGAAAGAGTATGGCATATAATAGATTAACAGGAGACGTGACAAGGGTGATAATGTGTGTGCATATACATGTGTGTATGATAGGTGTATTATTAGACTGCTTCAAGCTGTAAGAGGAGTCTGTAGAGCAAATATTGGAAACATGATACACTTTTTGTTATCCAAGAACTTCATATTGTCTCTTTTGGATGGCTAGAGCCAGTAGGAGGAGGGAGTCTTGGATGAGGGAATAGGCATATGGAAAATGTTGTGTAGCCAAAGGTTTACCTTTCTCTTATATGATGACTAATGTCCTCTGGATAACTAGAAAACTTCTATAAGGTGGTATTCCTCTCTAAGAAACATCTCCATGGGTGAATTAAATTCTGTATTCACACTAAAAGATGTAAGGTAATATGGAGTGCAATTATAAAAACAAAAACAAACACTATGGTCACTAAGTTAGAATTAAAGGTAGAAGACAGATATTGCTGTTGAGTATATTTTAAACAACTTCTCCTCCTCCTCCTTCTCTTCTTCTAATTTCAAACTTTACTTTCTCCTGTAACCTGAAGATTAACCTTTATTTAATATTTGACAAAATATGGAATGATTTATAGTGGCATAACATGTACCAAATGACATAATTTATATTTATAAAATGTTTTGCTAAAATATTTAAATAATTTATTCTTGTTTGATTTGAACAATATTGCAAATGCTACTTCATTAGTTAAAATCTTAGTGTATCAGATCTGATTGTTTTGGGGTTTTTGTTGTTCTTCTGGGGGTTGAACCCAGCGATATGCTGAGCTACACTCCCAGCCTTTTTTATTTTTTATTTTGAAACTGGGTCTCACAAAGTTGCTGAGGGTTTTGACAAGTTGCTGAGGTTAGCCTTGAACCTGCAATTCTTCTGTTTCAGTCTCCCTAGTACTGGGATTGCAGGCATGTACCACCATGCCTAGCCAGAACTGATTTTTAAGACCAAATTTTAAAAAATAAATATGATTGAGTGATTTCCTTGAAAAATGAAAATTGTTTTTTCTGTGTATCTCAAGGATGCCTTTTAGTAGATAAATATGATTAAATAATAATTTAAGACCTGTTGAATGTTATTACCATTCATACTGCTAATAATATTATTAAAACCTAAAACAATATACCCATATAGCTCAATATGTTTATTTAATTATTTACTTAAAAAATGTTTTGAAAAAACAAACTAATGATTGTCCACTTGTACCACCATGATACCAGTGCTTCATCTAAATTATGTTTATGTAATAATTATGGAGAATGTATTCTTAGCACAAGTGATTTCAATTATGCTTCTGACTATATCCATAAGCAATCATTAATGTCATGTTTTCTGCTTAGTTTGGGTGAAATTTTTGAGTAACAGTGGGGAAGAAGAGATATCTTATGTTTCATAATTTTACTATTAATTCTTTCAATGATGTGAAATTAGATTTGATTTACTATCCAGCTTTAGAAGACCAATAGATAGCTTTGATAGATATATCATCATAACCATCATCAGCATCATTTTCTTCATTGTAATTTTTTTTTGAAGTGGAGATTGAACGCAGGGGCATTCTACCTCTAAGCTACAACCCCAGTTGTTTTTATTTTTTTTATCTTGAAACAGGATCTCACTAAGTTGCTGAGGCTATCCTTGAACCTACTAGCCTCCTATCTCAGCCTCCCAAGTACTGGGATTATAGGCGTGCACCACCACGCCCGGCTTCCTCATTGCTTTTAACAAATAGCAGCAAACCAAACAGAGTAGCAGAAAACAATGATTCCCAGATTATACACTCTACCCCTTGTAAAGTACGGCAGGATCTATGCAAGTACTGGGGATGCTCAACATTTCTCATAGAGGCTTCTAGACAGGGGCCATCACTGGGCGTAATCTCTATGGAGCAAGCGGGAGAACATCAGGGCTCAGTGTTATTACGTAGATTCCTGGGGAAAGTTGGGACAGTTGGATCCAGCCTCTTTGGAAGAAAGGCACAGTAAATAATGATCTCCTGTGGATTCTTCATCTAAGGGCTTATTTTGGTACACAAGCCCTGCACAGTGTTTGCCCTGGATGCTCTCGCTGCAGGGTCATCCCTTTCTATGTCAGTCATGGTATAAATTGGGTTGTATAGGGAGTATAGTCACAATTAGTTATTTCACTGGGCCATATAAAGAAGTGAACATATTAGCGAAAACTTTTACAAAAGCAAATAGTGGGGTTTAATTTTTCATTCTTTCACTTTTGAGTCTTTAAAACTCCTCTACTTTTAAAAATATACTTTTATTGGTGCACTGTACTTTTTCATTCTTTAAACAAAATTATCCTGAGCTAATGTGGATGTGGGTCTGAATGCTGACTGGCGCCTTGGATACGTCTGGCTGTGAGCACTGTGACTCACGCCCTGACTCCTGTGTCTTGCAGCTCAATTCCTCTCACTGGCCTCTAGAGCGGATTCTACTTCCTCAAACTTAAGAAGCAGAGTTTTCCTTCCAACTAACGACGGACATGCTTGCCAGGTATTTGAAAGCCACAGCATTTTGAATACTTTGTCCCATTTGGGAGTTCCTTTATTGTAATTGTTCAGTTACTGATTTTTGTTCATAGGTTACATTTTACTACTTCCACCATGTGAATGGCACACTGAGGGTAGGTCTTCAAACCGGATGTGATGGTCCTACTGGGCATTTATGCCCAAACACAACAAGCTTCCACAATCAATGGGAGAGAAAGGTCATCAAAATCCAGAGCGCCCAGAGATTTCAGGTATGTGTGTTCTAGTCTCTAACTATATCTTTGAAGGAAAAATCATAAATACCAGATGTTTAACACAGGTGACTTAAAAATATAGTGGCCCAAGCTGGGTGTGATGACACATGCCTGTAATCTCAGTACTTGAGAGGCTGAGACAGGAGGATCACAGGTTTGAAGCCAGCCTCAGCAACTTAGAAAGGCTCTCAGCAACTTAGTGAGACCCTGTTTCCAAATAAAAAATAAAATAGCGTTGGAGTGTAGTTCAGAGGTAGAACACCCCTGGGTTCTATCTCCAGTACCACAAAAACAAACAAACAAAAAAGTAAAATGGCTAGCTCACTTTGCCAGGGACTGAGGGATTCCCTAGGTCTGTCACGTGCTGAAAGTGAATAGTCCCAGCCAAATTGGGATGGCTGGTCACTCTAAAATATACTTTAACAACAAGGTTTTGAATTTCTGTAATAAGTTGAGTTGATATATGTTAAGACATGTGGATATATCAGTAAAATATAACCCTGTCTTCTCTCAATTTATTGAACCTTTTCTATTTTCCTCTTTAATTTTTTCTTCTCATATTTTGGTTCTGGGGATTGAACTCAGGAGTGTACTACCCCTGAACTATACCCCTAGCTCTTTTAATTTATTTTTATTTGTTTTGAAACACGGTCTTGTTAAGTGGCTGAGGGGTCTTGATAAGTTGCTAAGGCTGGCCTTGAATTTGCAATCCTCCAGTCTCAGCCTCCCAAGTACTGAGATTACAGGTGTATGACACCATACCCAGCTTCCTCTCTTATTTTTTAATCTCCTCTTTCTTTTCATTTCTTTTTCCCAAGAATCAACTTCTTTCAAGATTTTTTTTCATGCTTTTGAGAGAACAGAATAATGTTGGGTAACTAGGAAAGAGATTATTTGATTTAAATACTAATTCTAAAGGCTGTTCAAGTGGAGTAATCGGCATATCCATCTCATGGTTAAGCTCAATTCAACACAGCCTTCATTTTCCTAAATAATTTTGAGAATTAAACCCAAGCCTATAAAAGACAAACTTATTTATACAGCCTAATAAAACTTACAGATGGTAGAAATTTTAATCTAATGATTATTACAAGAGTTCGTGGAAAAGTATTGCATATGTTAACATTTGGGACAGCTGAGCAAAAATTTCCAGTTAAAAATGAGATCTTCAGCTGGGCCTGGTGGCACAGGCCTGTAATCACAGTACCTGGGAGGCTGAGACAGGAGTATTGCAGGTTCGAGGACAGCCTCAGTAAGTTAGCGAGACCCTGTTTCTAAATAAAAAATTAAAAAAGCCATGCTGTATAGGTCAGAGGTTGAATGTCCTTGAGTTCAACCCCCAGTAACACACACATACACACACACACACACACACACACACACACACACACACACATACACACACACAATCTTCAAGCATTTTACTACTAAGGAATTTATATTCTAAACCTGGGTTGTGGACCAATTTAGTTCCAGTAGGTTTCCTTTATCATCTATTGTTAGAATGATATAATAATCAATTTTATGATATACTAATCTTATTCTGTAGCAAATAATCTGATATGTGAAGAATTTAGCACTTGCTTAAATGTAAGGGCTGAGTTGCATTCAGTTTTGCCTTCAGCTGTTTTGAGCGAGAGGGAACGATGGGCAAATGAACAGGATCTCTCTTGCGAAGGTTGAATTATGAGATATAAGAATGGCATGCTTTCTTAATTGATATCATAAAATCACTATAATTTGGAATTTTCAGGCATTGGTAAACTAAACAGGCATGCAAAGAAGAGTTTCTAATGATATGCCTTTATTGGTGCATTGCAATTATGCGTCACAACGAGGTGCAGCGTGATTGGAGCATCCATGCACACCGCGCTTCGTGTGCTTCCCGCCCGATCCCACCGGCGCCCTCCCCCTCCCAGCATGCATTAGTGAGATGGGCAGTGATAACTTCATTATGGACATAGCAGTATTTGAACATTTTGCTTCGTCACCTCTCCCCTTTCTCCTCCTCACCTCTCTCCCTAAATCCCCTCCCACTCTTCTACTGTTATCTCTCCTCATTTATTTGAAGTTCTTTTTGTTTCCCAATCTCTCTCTCACTCTACTCACCTGATTAAAAAATCGATTAGAAGATGGTCAAAAGACACCTAGTCTTAGGAAGAACTGTAGGGTTGGAAACACAATTCTGTAGTTTGAGACTTTATACTTTTTATTTTTTGTGGTGCTGGGCATTGAACCCAGGGCATTCTACCTCTGAGCTACACCCTCAGCCCTTTTTATTTTTATTTTGAAATGGTTTCACTAAGTTGCTGAGGGCTTTGTTAAGTTGCTGAAGCTGGCCTCGAACCTGCGATCCTCTTGTCTCAGCCTCCCAAGTACTTGGATTACAGGCGTGCACCTCCATGCCCAGCTGAGACTTTATACATTACTGAAGTCAAATGTCCTCATGTATTTATTGGGGGAAGAGGCGTCTGAAGCCACCAGGCATGTATGTCTTCCTATGATATAATAATCATTTAGGATAGCTAGGCACCAGGCAAGGAAGGCCTCCAGCAACATATTAGAAGATGATTGGCATTTGGGGGGAGGAGATGCTATATGTTCCCGGGCCCCAAAGTCTGTGACTTTGGTGAGGTGTGATGTGTTGGGTGAAGTACCCTGAGCCCCAACAATGCATCTAATTCCTTGTGAAAGTTCAGGTGCTACTAACCTCTACAGAAGTTTCTAGATTCTTTCTGATCCTTCTCTTCTTGATCCCCTGTGTCCACCTGTCTTTCATTAACAACAGCAACAACAAAAGCAACCAAGTAAAACCAAGATTGCTGTCATGGGGATTTCGTCACATCCACTAGACTTTTGAAGGGCAAATTTGTTGACTTGCCTTCTCTCTCCACAACTGTATAAACTTCAGTGACCAAGATGACAATACTGTCTATGCATATGCTTTTTCATGATTTACACATTGTTTTCAATTTTGAGACCAAGCTGATGATAAAAGAGTCTTAAATTATCTTTGTTCCAGCTTGGTGCCTTTTTTATATCTAACTGTCCATATCTTTAGTTCGAGGTCTCTGTTAGCAACATAACAGAGGGTTGGATGTTGGGCAACGCTGATACCTGCTGGATCTTGTAGGTGAAACCTTTCAAAATAACTTCCTTGTTCTCCTTAGCTGCTTATTCCCAACTGTTGTGGAGTTTGATGATTTGGTATGTGCAGGAGATAAATATAAAATAGAACTCCAGGCTATGTCATCTTCAGGGCAGCCCGCTGTCCTGCAGGTGGGGAAGTTATTCACTTGGGTGCATTAAACGCTGCAGAGTCTTCAGCTAAAGCAGAAGCATGTGTGGTATATTAATTTGTTTCCCCAAATACTTTATTGCTCATATGAAAATAGTGTTTCTGCTTTAAAGGCTTTGTAAAAGTTAGTAGACTGTACGACTCTCCGGGGGTCCTTCGGCTACACTCATCTTCCAAGACTGCAGGTACGTTTAGGTCTGTCCTGTCAGCAAGGGAGCGCATGTCCCTTTGCCCCTGTTTAGTGGGCCAGAAAGATGTGCTGTGCTTGTAATACGGCCGGCCACTGTCTACTATCTTGTTCCTAAATGCTTTGGCAAGGCCCTTATTTGAGGGAATTTTGTAATCAGCGTCTCCACACGGTATCTGCTGCCTCATCAGCTTACAAGCCCCTGAGAATTATTTAGTTTTCTGCAATTTCCCTTCCGTGCTGACTTGTGATAGTTTACTGTCATGCATGGTTCCTTTAGAAATATCCAGATAGGCGATTTTGGTTCCATCTGGATCCAGCTTAGCACAGGCTTTTGGGAAAGCGCATGGAGCTGGCTTTTACTGGGGGCATAACAAGTTTGCCTGTAGAATACTAGGTCTTTCTCTTAATGAAGTTGAAATATAAAGATATACATAAATAATGGCATAGACGGTAACATTTCAGAAAGTTTCTGAACTCATTTAAAGGATACCAACACCAAGTACTGTGTGCATGATATCCCTATCACTCCGAACTACATTATGATGTGAGACTACAATGGACCAATTAAAGTATATTAAAAAAATAAAACAAAGGATAATAACAACTAGCACTTATTGAGCACTTACTATGTATAAGGAAAAAGTCTTTTGTATAGATAATCTAATTGACACTTCAAGAACAATTTCTCAGGTGGAATAATGACTTGTTCCATCGTGGACATGAGGATTATGAGCTTTAAAGAGTTGACTAATCTACTAGATCCCATACCGGATTAAGGTCTAGGCTAGTTTGATTTCAGATATCAATCACTTAGTCTCTGAACCATAATAAATTTCTGTATCATGGTAAAGCATTATGGGGATTTAGATGTTATGAGAGAAGAGAAAAAGAAAAATCAGCCTTCAGTTTTGGCCAGATATGTTGCATATGATTCATTAGATATTCTTTTGATGGCTGTGTTGGATGTAATAACGTTAGACATTGCATGGCACTGATTAATTGCAACCACATTTTTTAGAAATTATAGACATAATCAATTAATTTTAGTACTATCCTAAAAACTCCAGAAGGCAAAGAATAAAACAAGTCAAACTTACAGTAAAACTTTGTTCTAAATTCAAATGAAAACGGCCCCGTCTCCCCTCCCTGTTTTTCAGTACTGGGGATTGAACCCAGGGGTGCCTTGCCACTGAGCTACACCCCAGCCCTTTTTATGTTTTGGGATAGAATCTTGCTGGGTTGCCCAGCCTGGCCTCGAACCTGTAATCCTGCCTCAGTCTCTCAAATAGCTGAGATTACAGGCGTATGCCACCAGATCTGGCTTTTTCTGTTGTTGTCCCTGAAGGGAGCTCATATATTGGTTTTACAGGTAGGAAGGAAGGAATATTACATTACTAAGTACATTATTCACTATAGTTTTTACGTTGAATGTTTGGATTATTAAACCAAATGACAGTCAGTACCTTAATAGTAAAGACAGTGTGTGT
>PVJS01044228.1:0-16743 GCA_004027185.1 Glis glis | reverse complement strand
TGGCATCATAATATGATGAAGCAGAAAGGGAAAGGTCCATGTGCAGAAGAGGCCACACATGTGGGGTATCTTCACTTTGTAACAATACACTCTCACAAGAACTAACCAGATACTTCAAGAACTACATTAATCCTTTCCACAGGTGGCGCCCCTATAATCTAATCATCTTCCACTAGGCCCCACCTCTCAAATCCATCACAATGGGAACCTCGCTTCCCACACACGAACCTCTGAACCTCTGGGGGACTCACTTAGACCATATCCAAACCACAGCTATAACCCAATTAAAGAATGCATTTGGTACAAAAAAAAATAGATCCTAATCCTATGCTAAAAACAAACTTACTGCAAGGGATAAAAGGGAATTTTGTCATTTTTCCTGACTCAACTGACGGTGTCTCTTAACTACCCAGTGCAACACAGTGCATGGATAAACAGAGCTAAATGAAAAAGACTGGTGGTAGCAATAGGCTAGCAATGGCCGTGATTGTGGGAAAGGCTGACATATTTGCACAATAAAATTTTTAAAGCTTAAATAAAAGGAAGGAGTTTGAAGGGCCACAAAGCCAACATATTTTCAGAGCTAGATCTTTCTTCTGTGGATATAGACAGTCAAGTCAAGAACACTGTTCCAGGACAATAAAGAAGAGACACATTGGGAAATTTGGGCCACATTTAGCCCTACCCCTCTGCCCCCGGATTCAGAAAGATTTGATCAAGCTCAAGTGAATAGGATTATTAATAAACAAGCTTATTTGGATAAAGCATAAGTAAAAATTACTCATATGTTCATAATTATACATGTACTGTATCCAAGGTTAAATATTTTATGAGCTATTTGCATCATTGTCTTAATCCCTTTGTCTTAATCCCATTGTCTTAATCCCTTTGCTTCTTAAATTCCAAAGGCTTGTGGAAAACCTACTGATCATGACCTTGAGTCTCAAGCAGGAACTTCCTAAGACTGAAGGCACTGAGCTCTAAGACACCTTCGCAACTGCCACAAGAGACTTTGGGTATGGCAGAGTGACCAAATTTTACCCAGTCCCAGCTAATGCTGCTTTGGGATAACACTGAAGGATGGGAGAACACTGGGGATAGTTGGGGCAATGCTCGTTGCTATACATTTGCAAAATACCAAGACTATTTCCCTTTGATAGATACTACCACCCAAAATTTTTCCTCGATTTATATTTCCACAGATATATTTGAGTGCTTGAAATCTATTTATAGCTGGGCTGAAATTTTCGCCCTAACCGGACTTGCTTGTGCAGCCCTTGTCAGTTGGGGATTTGCAAATTAGAAAAATCTATGATCTGACATTTAGAAAATCCATCATGTCCTTCTCCCTCACTTTAACCTTGTCTCAAAAGTTTCACATATCACACATCACAATAAGGAGTTTGAAATCTGCCCAATTCTAATCTCGTTATCTTCTTTTGCTCTCTTATCATTTCATATATTTCTGTGACTTATCTCTTTTGTGGTAACATTCTGTAACATATACCTACTACTAGTAGCTTTATGTTTAAACCTTTTAGAAAAGCACTTACTCTCTTAAACCTATTTGAAAATCAGTCACTAATACTCCCATTTATACTCTTTCATGACCCTTTCCATCTGCAAACACACCTAATAAAACATATTCTAGATTTTTCTGTCATCCTGCAGCACTAAGAGTTTCTTTTTAATATAAAATCTTTGTATCTCATAATTTTCTTCCGTCACCCATGCTGTAGACGTTTTGTGTTTCAAATGCTAGCCTATAGGCACAGACACTCAATAATTTTCATTTCCTTCTGTTGTCTGACTTTGTCCACATTTATTTGGATTATCATTTTTCTCCTATTTTTCCCAGCACATAAATATAAAAGACACTTATTTTCAGTTTATTTTCCATTTGGAAAGTAGAAAGTCCAGAACTTCCAAAATTAAGCATGCTTAAGTTTTATTTAAATCAGTTCTCTTCAATCAGGACCATTGCTGTAACAAAAAAAAAAAATAGTTCTGTGGTGACAGAGCAGTGCTGATCCATCTTTTCTTTGCATGACACAGGTCCATGTGATTGTCAGCTAGCATGAGTCACACAAAGAAGCTACCAGACTTCTCCCCCTACTTCCGTCTATCTAAAGGTGTATATGTCCATTTTTCATTACTGTAATGAAATACCTGAGGCAGGCTACTTTGAAAAGAAAAGAAGTTTATTTAGTCCAGTTTTGGAGGCTGGAAATCCAGAGTGTTGTGTCAGTTCTGGTCAGGCTCCGTATTGGTTGTATCATTTCATGAGGGCAGCAGGTATGTATCTCTTTCTGGCTTCTCTCCCTCTCCTTATAAAGACACCAGGACTTAGGGGTTCTGCCCTCATGACCTATGGTAATCTAATCACTCCACCTCTAAACACCATAGTCAGACTAAGTTTCTGTCTTCTAGGACCGTGGGTATAGCTCAGTGGTTGAGCACCTGCTTAGTGTATATGAGGCCCTAGGTTCAATTCCCCACCACCATAACACACACACACACACATACACACACACACACACACACACACACACACACACACAAGTTTCCACCATCTTAATACCATTAACATATGACTTTGGAGATTAAGTTTCTTCATGAGTTTGAGGGAACAAATCATATTCAAACCATAGCAAAAGTTCAGCAGGAGGGGAGCTATAAATTACTACTTCCACAGCATGCGCTGACAAAAGAGATCAATCCACATGTAGTATGAGGAAATTCTGCATATAATTAACTCCATAAATATCCAAATAGGTACTGCAATAAAGAACATTATTGCATTTTGATTAACCTTGAATTTTCTACTCCTTATTTTGAAAATGTGTGTGTGTGTGTGTGTGTGTGTGTGTGTGTGTATGTTCTATAGATGTATGAAATCATTAGGAATCAAGAGTTAACAAACAGATCTTTGGAGTCCTTTGGATTAAGAACCAGGGCCAATAATTATTTACCTGAGATGACTAGCATTTACGTTATTAAACCTTCCTAAGACAAGATTTTTCTCATGTTGCTTTCCTTCTCGGACTTCTATAAGAAGGCCTCCTTATTACATACGTCTACATTTTTCAAGGCACTCCCTCCATGCACTGCTTCCATCCCACCCTAAATTTCAGATTCTTAACAGATCAATGTTCAAATCCCAGCTCTGTTTCTTTACTGGCCACTGAGCAATTAATTTACTGCCTTATAACCTCGATTTACTCATCTGTAGAATTGAGATCATGTCTCCCCTAATATTAGCACAGCCTAGGGCAGGAATATAAATGAGAGCTGACACTCCATATGTCTAAATACCTGCAAGTTATCAAGTAAGCTACACTCCCTACTTAGCCTACTTCCTATTCAGCTTTCCCTACCCCTGCCCTTCAAGCCTCCTCCTCCAAATGATGCTCACTACCCGGAGGCCAGAGAGCCACCTTGCTCGCCCTGAGCCCACTTCCTTGACCCCTGCAAGCCCAGGGGGAGCACAGATCTACTGGGACTGAACTGGACAAAAGCTTCTCAGGCCCCCTAGATGGTGATTAGAGAGCCAGATGGTTTTTCTTGTGATTCAGGATTTCCAGGTAACTCTAAGCACCTATCAAAACTAAATCACTGAAGCAGAGGTGTATGGTAGAAAAAAGAGAATGTGGTTATTTGAGGGTCTTACTAGACACCCACTTTGGTGATTTGAGACAGCCAGATGTATGCCAGACATAAGCAAAAGCAATGATTCTTTCTCTAGTTTCTAGGCAGATAATTTCTCTCAGTCTCTCTCTCTCTCTCTCTCTCTCTCTCTCTTCTCTTTCTATAGCATCCTCTTTTCTTGGTCAGCCATTTTGGCTAATGCATTTTTTCCCTGTAATTCTTATCTACTCAAAAGAATCCCAAACAAGAGAATAGAAGAGATCTTAACTCGAATAGGAAAACAGATTCTTTGTGTTAGTATCTATGATTTGCAGCGTCCTGGCTCCTCTTACTCATGCCTAAGGACAGAAATGACTGGGATCATTGAACCCATCTCATAGAATTGTGAGGGAATTATATTTGACAATGAATGTGTCCTATATACTATGCCATTATCAAAACTGGAAGTAATTCTAAACTAGGCCTAAGGTTCTAGTGAGGAAGTGAAAGGGACAAAAGGCACTGCAATTGTAGTTTTAGAACATGAAGAAATCTGGAAACCATTTAAAGCGTCACTCCACTGTCCATTCACTTCAACACACTCAGAAATAGCATTGACTTGGATTCTGTGCTCAAAAGATGATCTGTTTCCTCATATATTCAACCATAATTAGATACCTCAACCTTCTGAGGGTGGACACTGAGAGTTCATTCATTATCTGCTTTAATGGAATGGGAGAAGACAGACCCCACATCACTTCTATTAGAAATTATAGGCAAAGATTCCATCCAATCAAACTTGATTATTTCATATAGAATATTTTTGAAGGGAAGGTTACTCCCTGATACTTCAAATCCATATTAATTAAAGCATTATCTGACAATTTTTGGATAGAATTTACATGAAACTTTGTAAGTAGCATATGTTCCAGTTGTAATAATGAAGCTTTGTAAGTAGCACTACTTTGTAAGTAGTTGTAGTAGTGCTGCAAAATTTATCTTTCAAAGAAACAAACATACAGATCTCAGTGGGACTGACTTTACACAGAATTTGTTAATTTCATATAAGAAAAGAACTGTGTCATGAGTGTTGTAGGACCCCAGGCCTCTGCAAAGAAAGGAATTTGACCAAAGATATCCTGAGCAAGTAATATACGATATATGTATTATACAAATAACCTACCTGGCTATTTACCTGATCTATTTGTAGTCTCACACATCATCTTCAACCAGGCCATCTGCCTGCTGACTACCCATCTTTATTGCAACCACTACACCCTCTCAAATTTTATCTATAGTTGGTGATATCCTCCCTCCCAAGACTTTTCCCTGACAGTCGCGTCTGCATTATTTGTATCACATTGTTGGTTTCTAATTTTTTTAATGCCAAATGTGCATATTTTGCTTTGCCATTGAGATTACAAATTACCTGAGAATAGAGAACAGATATTAAATGGCATTCCATCCCCCAGAATGTCTAGCACAGTGCTAATGACTTCACTTAACCACAGAAGAGTTAGTTCTTATATGCGGGGGGTTCTAAAAGGCAAATACCCAGTCTTAGCCTCCCTTTAATTACTCAGGTAAAGTAGGCCATTGAGCAGGCCATGTGAACACTGTTTCATCCAACAGGTTGTCAGACACCTGAAAATACAGAGATATGAACTAAGTAATATGAACCCCAAGCTTATTTAGGGGTTTAGTGTGCATGTGTTCCTATAATTAATAATTGACGGAAGCAGTTTGAGAGACTCACCCATGCTAATGTGGTCAGAGCTAAGGTTGGATTGGATTTCCCTTCTGTGTTTCCTTTGAAACATTCACAGAGCAGCCCCCATCCTTTACACATGTTTATAGGTATGTCATGTCTGGAGCCTCTGAAGTGGAAATTATGAGAGTTCTAGAAGGCAGTGATAGAAAGATAATTAAAAAATAATTAACAAGAATAATTAGCATGGGGCCAAGGGAGGAGAGCTTTTACTTCATCAGCTAGTTGGATGTGATTAAATGTGCACAGAACACAGCTAGAAAAGTGCCTTGATGTGGCGATATGGAAGAAACAACGATTTTTCATTTTTATTTTACTTTCCTGCTTTCCCCTTTCACTGACAGTAAGCAAGAAGTGGTCTCTGTGAGCCTGACTTCCTTTTGAAAAATGCCATCCAGCATCTCACACAGCATATCTCCATTTGACTGAAGACATAACTGCACAGCTCAAATGAAAACACAGAAGTGGAACATCAGGATCCGTCAGCGCGATGCTCCTGGGAGTTGTGTATTAGGTAAGATTACCTTGGCACCAGCTAAGGAGAAAAGAAAGAAAAAGGCAAAAACGGTAAACGGCAGCAGGATTTTTTACTAGCAGTTGCTTATCATGCTGTGCTTGCCTAAGAGCAAGACTAAAGTGTGCTGGGAGAAGGAAAAAAAAAATAGAGGCTTTAACGCTCACTTTTAGCCTGTAAGGTGTTCCCAGCACTGATTGTCTTATAATTGGACAAGACAGGATACAATTTTATCCAGTAATTTCCCTGTTATGGGAAAGCTGTACACACTCAAGAATGGTCCCCTGTTGAGAGAAAAGCCCTTGGTTAAACAAGTCAGTCAGCCAGGAGGAGCACGAGTTTCGCAGTCAGACAGACCCAGCGAAAACACTGGCTTCTGTCACATTCTAATAGTAGTTAAGTGGCCTTGGGCAAAACACTTTCTCTCTCAGAGCTGAGACTCATTCATCTGCAAAATGGGGATAATACTACCTGGCGTGGTCTATGCATCTTCATGTATCTAAGGCTACTCTTTAATAACAATCACTATTTTTATCAAGTTACATTACCTGTCCAAACCTATTCCCTGGGCTGCAAAATGCAGGTGATATTTATCTCGTAGGCTTATTGTCCGAATTAAATGAGGTCTTCAAGAAAGATATCTCCCTTATTGTTACCAATTGGGTGAAAAATCATGGAAAGTTAGAAGGTAAATGAATCTTTGATTTTACATTTATAGAGATAAAAATCTCTAAAACTATGATATAGCTATAGATTTAGGCATCAGGAAAGAGGCTTTTAAGATAAAAAATGGATCTGCATACAGTATGGGTTTTTTAAAACTTTTATTCATGCATTGTAATTATGCATCATGATGAGGTTCAAAGTCATACAAACATGCACATAGGTCTTGGTGTGTCTCCCTTCAGGTCACACACAGCTACCCATCCCTCTCTGTACATAATACTGAGATTGGTAGAGACACCTTCATACATGAGCACAGCATAATTTATTTTATTTGCTTACTTACTATTTGTTTTCGTTTGTTTGCTTATTTTAACATGCACAGGAAACCAAGCGGTCTCTTAGACCCCAGATATTTGTTAAGGCATAAAAATATAATTAACACATCAGCACACAATGCTGTTTCTCCCAGAATTTGATAGCACTGTGGACTAAGGAGACAAAGTAAATGGGGGAAAAAATGAACAAAGCCTTTAGCAGTGATTGTAATGGTCGGCAGGAAATAATTTGTGGCAATTTGAATTCTTTAGACGAGTTTTGCAGATGCAATTTGCCTAAAGGACATCTGAGATGGAAAATACAACAGGCCACAGCCAATCACATGAGAGGTTGTCAAAATAGCCAACGTGTCTAAAGTTAACATCATAGGAAGAGTTTACGGTAATTTGCATTAATCATATCAGGAACCTCACTCCTCAGTAGCCATGGTGTCTCTGGGCTCATTAAACTATAACATAATCCAGTCTTGGTGTTCGATTTAGAAAACATTACCAGGCTCATGATATCTATTAGCATGATTCAATCATTCATTTAACAAATATTTTTGAGCATGTGCCCTATGTCAGTCCTTGCCCTCCTGGGCTTTTGTAGTCTGGTGGGAGAAGATGCAGGAAATAGCTACTCAAGTCAAATTCAAATAAGCAAACAATAAAAAACTTTTGGACAGATTAAAATCCCAATTACCATAGCTACCAATATCTCATAATAAACAGTGTAGATATTACCAGAAAGACTGAATGTGCAACAGAGCCCTATCCCTCTAAGTAGGAGAGCTTGTCCTTAGTGGTTTCATTGAATTAGCTTATTTTTTCCATGAGTTTTTGGCACCCTCTTAAATAGCACAACCCATTAGCTCTAATAAAGTCCCAGATACATCTAACTGCCCCCAACATGTTAAAGCTAAGAATAATTGTCAAAACCTTCCCTGTCCCAAAATACTAAGACTAAACATCCTAGCTCAGGTGATGTTACTGAAATTTAACTACAGTGCCTGGAACACAATACTCAAGTGTTTATTGATTGAATAAGTGAACAGCAAACGATTTTAGGATAGAAGACAATGAAAGAAAATGGATGATGATAAAATACATTCAGAGGTTTTAACAAAAGGAAGAATACAGAATTATACAGGCTGGGTGCTTCCATAAACTGGGTATTTTTCATAGTTCATTTTAATTCTGCCTGAGATTCTCCCTTTCAAAACACTCACAACTGTTAGATAAAAGAGAGCTAACAGTTGGAAGATATTAAAGCTGATTACCAATAGATTGCATTAACATGCAAAGCAATTAGGAACCACCGAAGAGTATTAACATGATAGGCTGATGCTTTGTATACCAATCATAATTCTGAATCTGTGAAAGTTAATTCCATCTGCAGCTAACCTGAGACCCTGTGATGCAGAGCTTCAAAAATAGTATTTGTGTGCTGGGCACAGTGACACACGCCTGAAAATCCCAGTACTTGAGAAGCTGAAACAGAAGGATTGCAGGTTTGAGGCCAGCCTTAGCAATTTAGCAAGACTCAGCAATTTGATGAGACCCTGTTTCAAAATAAAAAAGATAAAAATGGCTGGGGGTGTAGCTAGGAGGTTCAATCTGAGTACCAAAAATAGAATAAAATAAAAAAGTATTTGTTAATACCCTCTACACCATGACCCTTTCACATGATAAAACTCCAGGCCTGTACCTGTCCTTCCAAACAGCTGATGCCTACTTTCCTAGTCTACTATGATTGGCCACGTGCTATAGCAGAATAGGTTTTTATTGGAGTCACCATAAATTGATGATTCCCTTTCTGTAACACCTGATTTTTTTTTCGGTACCGGGGATTGAACGCAGGGGCGTTCTACCTCCGCGCTACGCCCCCAGCCCTATTTTTTATACTTTATTTTGAAACCGGGTCTCACGAAGCTGCGGAGGGCCTCACTAAGGAGAGAGAGAGAGAGACAGGGAGAGAGAGAAAGAGAGAGCTGAGGCTGTCCGTGAACCCGGACCCTCCGGTCTCCGCCTCACAAAGTACTGGGATTACAAGCGTGTGCCACCACACCCGGCTAACACCTGATTTTTAACACTGCAAAATAATCCTTCTCCCCATATACATTTATCTCTAGCTTCAATTTTCTGCAACTATTAGTTCAAAAGCTCAGTTATTCATTGTCCGCCAGCACTTCCTTCATCATTCTTAGATGATCATAGGGTTTCCTAGTTCACAAGTAGGGTCTGTGAGAATTCTTTTGGTTTCATTTGCCCATCCTGATAGCATAGATATTCCCACTATTCTTCTCTCCTTTTTCCCCTATCTTGTAGTTGTGGTTCCTCTTATTCTGCCCATGATAATCCTGCAACTGGTATCCCACCCCATGGTGAATCACTCCATCAATTATCTCATCTGTACCAGCTTTCCATCACTATAGCTGAATGCCTAAGATGATCAACTTCTAAACATAGAGTTTATTTTATCTCACAGTTCCAATATGTGAGCAGTTGGCCCCATTCCTTTGGGCCTGTAGCAAGGCAGCACATCACAGTAGAAGCACATGGTAGAGTACAGCCACTCACTTCATGACTGGGAAGTGAAAGAGAGAAAGAGAAAGAGACCAGGATCCCACAATCCCCTTCAAGAGCATGCTTCTAGTGACCTAAGGACCTACCAATAGACCCTACCTACCAATAGATCCACCACCTCCCAACAGTGCTACTTAGGGATCAAGCCCTTAACACATGGGTCTTTGGGGGGACATTTAACATCCAAACTATAGCAACATCCTTCTCCTATATTTCAGACTTTTCCTGTGCAGTGGTTGTATATAAGTATAGTCAAATCTCTGTTACATTTTTTAAAGGGATGCTCTATAATCCCTTATCTTGATGCATATAAAAATCAATTTTCAGAAATCATATGCTTTTATTTATTTATTTATATTTTTCAGTATTGGGGATTGAACCTAGAGGTGCTATCCCCCTGACCTACACCTCCAGCTTGTTGGGAACCATGTTAGTCCACATGATGAGGTCACCATTTCAGACTGGCTCAGCGAGGTACACAGTGCATGCTGAGTAGAAATTGTCCGCAAGCAAACAAGCTTCCTTGGACCGGATGGGACCACAAGGTGGACTTTGATGGCCTCCTATTCTCTCAGAAATGTTCATCTTGCCCCTCTGTAAACCTAGTTTGTGATTGCCTCTCCCTAAACCTGGTCCCTGACTGCCTCTCCCTAAAGCTAACCCATGACTGCCTTTCCATAAACTTAATTCGTGACTGCCCTGCCATTTCATCATTTTTAGAAATGCTTTAAACCCTTGATAAAAAAGATGTTCGTTGAAGAAGCAGAAGAGACTTTTCTGACTTCTCCCCAACTGCCCCATATCTCTAATAATTATAATAATAATAATTTTCTCTAAAAATAATCATGTTTGACGCCGAGTCATCTTATGCGAGAGACTTCTAATCAGCGGCAGCTTTCAGCAGCGGCTTTCTGTGGCAAGAACGCGGAACAAGTAGTGTCCACTACACAGTTCTTTTTTTTTAACTTTTTATTTTGAAACAGGATCTCGCCAAACTGTTGAGGCTGCCCTTGAACCTGTGATCCTCCTGACTCGGCCTACCAAGTACTGGGATTACAGGCATGTACCACCTCATCCACCTAGTTTTATGCTATTTTAAGAAAAGATTTTTTTAAAACTATAAACCTGATGATACCAAATGACTCAAAATTACTCAATGTATCCCTATTGAATAAATAAATTCTCTGGTATAGTACATTAGGATCCTCATGATCTGTCCCCTACTTATCTTTTCTCCTCATCTCCTGCCTGCCTTTCTGGGGTACCCTGTGAAATACTGAACTACTTCACTCAATATTGCCTATCACTAATCTGCATTTACAATGTGATTTGCTCTTCCTAGAATATAGCCCAGGTTATAAAATGATAGTCTTGGGTAATTCTCTTCAGAAAGAAAGAGTGGGTATGACAGCAATATGAGGCTGGGTTTGTTCATTGTGACTATAAAGAGCTTTAAAGTTATCCTGTATGCGATGGTAATTACTAAAACTTTGCAAATGGGAATAATATCAAGTTTCAACATAGATCATTCTATACAAAAAGAGATTTAAAGAGGATAGTGGTGAAGAACTATAAAACCAGTTAAGAGTTGGTGAAGGTTGTCCAAACGAGAGCTGATGGGAATCTGAAATAAAGTTATGGCAATTGAGATGTGGCCTCAAAGAGGCCCAAAGTAGAAAATCGCAGAAGGTCAGAGGCAAACGGAAGAGTCCATTGACAAAGACTCTTTCTTTACCCAAACTTTATCTAGTCTCCTCTGAGTTCTATTTTGGACTAGGCCCTGACTGTACTCTTTGTGCTTAGTCTTAGTCCAGTTTTAGACATGTTGAGTCAGTTTATTGAAAATCTCCTACCCTCAGAATCTGATGACTCTCCATATCCTACCAAATTCCTCATACCCCCCCCACACCCCCCCACCTCCCTTGATATCTCTTTACCCTGGTCTGCCCTCAGAATCCTCTCATGTACATTTAGCCAGACTCTCTCCAGCCTCGATGTTTCCTTTTAGCAATTTTCCACCCACTGACTCCCACCCCGCTTCTTAAGGATAATTTCCAACTTTACCTTGTATTTAGAATTGAGCCCAATCTCTCTTTCCTACTGCAAAATTCCATTGTAGTAGTCTTTCTGAATACAGTCTGCTTTACTGTCTTTAACCAGAAGCATGAAAATTTTTTAACAACATTGTCACAGAAACTGAGTATAGGGAATCCTTTATGAGGGTGATTTGGTGCCCAATGCCATAGAGAAAAACAGATCTAAGAGCACTACAAAGGGCCAGGGAGAGCAAGGAAGACATTTGTATATTTGTAGACTTGGAAAAATTTTTCTTAAAGGGTCAACTAGTAAATATTTCAGAGTCGGGGGCCACAAAATCTGTCGCAGCTGCTCAGTCTGCAGTTGTAGCACAAAAGCAGCCAAGAACTATATGCGAAGGATGGGAATAGCTGTGCTCTTATGAAACTTAGAAATAAAGGATGACAGCCAGACCTCTGGTGTATTGTGCTTGTCCCTAAGTGACCTCAGGCAGACAGAGGGTGGTATGACCCAGGATCAAAGGATGGCCTTGAAGAAGAGAAAAGGGAATAAATACTGCAATAGAGGACAGAAACACATTATGTAAAAAGCTTGAGCACTTAATTAAAATATTAATTTAATGTTTTAAAATTTTGAAGAGTCATATTTATCCTAAAAGTGGACCCAGTTATTTATAAAATGGCTATTTATAAAACTATGAAGAAAGAGATATTTACTTAGTGGTACAGAAATGATGGGGGCATTTTAAATTCTCCATCACAGTCCATCTAGTAGCAGCTCACGGACATAGCACCAGCGACAGCAGCGAGGTCTTCTCCCTTACATGAGGCCTAAACTTCTTAATGCACAAACTCATCCCTGCCTGTTCTAGAAGGAAGGTCTGATTTAAAAAAATAAAATCACATTATCCTCTTTCAACCTTAGATCTACAGATATCTTATGAAAAGCTGATTGCTGGATCTTGGCTTATTTCCATAACTAAAGCAATGTGATTAAGTTCCTATAGGCTTTAGATAATCACCCAAGCTTTTTGATTCTCATAATCGGGTCAGAGCCTCAATCAATGAAGCCCTCCTAACACTATTGACTGCATAAAGAATGTGAGCAGGAGGGTATCTAGAAACAAGGACTACAGGTAGGCTGAGGAAAGCTTGAAGGTCCTTTCCTTGCTACACCTCAAATAATATTACAACAAGGGACTGGCATGATGTGGATGTTCCCATCCACATTACAACAAGGGACTGGCATGATGTGGATGGGCAGGGGCATATTTTGCAGGCAAAGTGCAGTGATTCTATGTTATTTTATATTCAGTTAATGACAATAATCCTTCACTGAGGCAAATGCATCTTTGTCCTGCTTACACTGTCTGGGTTTCAATAGCATTTCTGATCCAGCCAAAATTTGCTAGGTGAGTTATTTTGCCAGTGTAAACAATGTAAATAGTATTATTACTTTCTCCTAAAAAATCATGGCTACCAAAGTAACTTTCTCCTTTGTAAAAGAAAAAAGAAAAAGTGAAAACAGTTTTGGTAACATGCTCTTGATCTACCCACTCACCATCAATAAGAATATCTTATTTGGGGCAGAGAAAGGTGGTAGATATTTGGTGGCAAAGATCAGCGATGCTGGAATTTTAAAAAAAAAATATTCTAGTGCCTGTCAGGGGGGACATTGAAAACATTAACTCCTCTCTAAGACTGCTCTGCTGAATGGCTCTAGGGAAAAGCTGTAGGCAGCCTTTCTCTGCTGTAGAGGGAAGAAAAATGGAAATGGAAGAAAAATGTGTTAGGAAGCAAAGAGGTGAGAGGGGTGGGAGGAACAGACAAACAACAAATAAATCTCTTGGTAGTGTTTTGGATTGATAGATAGCACTTCATTCTAAACCATTTCTCAAAATCCCACACATGCAGTTTTACCAAAGAAATGTAAACCCTGCAGGAACAGAAGAAAATCAGGAAAAAACAGCTTATGACTTAGGATGAAAAAAGAAAAGGGGTACTTTGGAATGATTTCTGTTGGTCAAAACAGCAGTATAGAAAGGATCACAGACTCTTGATTTCCTACAAAATCCAGGTAAAGCCTTCTTTTCTACAGTCTCATCTGTCCAGCACTCCGTTTGGTTGGTTGAGGTTGAGTCACAGCCCCGCTGGGCATAGACTCTGTCCCAGAAAACCATGCTATAACAAATGTTATGGCCAGTCCAGTAAATCACATGCTGGGACAACCTTGACTTACTCCAAAGCTGTATTTCCTCAGTGCTCCAAATCTGAACCTGGCTCCAAGCATCCACTTTATGGTGAGTTATCACCCTTAAATCCTCCGCAGAAGCAGGAAGTCCTGAAGCCCTTGAAACATTTTTGAAGTTCATGTTCCAAAGGGATAAGATACCAAAATCACATCTCAAAACTAAAACCTCCACTACAACCAAAATAACTTGTTCACTCCCACCTACAAAACATCATATGGCATCTCTGGATGCCACTCCATAATTTTTGTATACCTAAGAGCTTGCATTTCTAAGCTATTTATGTTGTTCTGGAGTGCTTTTACCTAGCATCGCATTTATACATTTTGTGCCTTTTAAGAGTCAATACACTTGTATTCTGCAGTCTATTCAAGCACAGAGTCACAAAACAAAATGTTTCTGTCCCTCTCTTTTTCTTCCTCGAAAACTCAAGCAACCTCCAAGTTTCTTGGAAAATGTTCCAGGAAGCAGCACAGGACTTTTAACATGTAAATCAAGATCTAATTAACACTCTTGGTCATCTCCTCTTTAGGCCTCTGTTGTTTATGTTTCATAACCAATATCAAAAGTGGTAGCTCTGTTGCTTCCTGGCCACTGTCACAGCTGATGTCAGCCACAGATACTGCTCTTGCAGTCACTTTTGTTGCCACTGGAAATGATGCCAAGGCCCATGTCATGTCTGATGCCTAAGAGGAGTGCCCCTCCACCAATTCTGCCGCTCTCATAACCTGCACTCCTGTCCCCAGTGCTGCAGATGCCCCTCTCAACGGCCACCAATTCAGCAGACATTGCAGCCCAAACTGCTGCCAGTGATGGAATCACCAGGACGACCCCTCGGAAGGTCCAATGTTAAGTTTATCAGGACTTTGGCGAAAGTACCAATGAAAAGTTTCTTTTCAACTGTGAGCAATCCTTTCCTGTAACTCTGTTATGATAGAATCCAGCCTAATTACCTCAGTGGTGGATGAATGTGTGGCAGCAATGTCAACCTAGTTGTTCAAGCAAAAATGCTAGGATACCTCCTTGAGGACATGCTCCCTCACCTCCTCATCCCAAGCATTATTAGGTTGCTAGGATACGTCCTTGAGAACATGCTCCCTTACCTCCTCATCCCAAGCATCATTAGGTTGCTGACCAATTTCCAAATCCTATCCAGTATCCAACTACTTCCCTCCATTTCTACCCATACTACTGCCATCCAGCTCATGACCGTTTTAGTCTGGACTTTGTAGAAACCTTGGCCTTGGTCTCTTTGCTTCCATTCTTGCTTTTTGCTATTCCATTCCCCACATGTCAGCTGGAGAATTTAATAAATATAACTCAGACTATATCTGTCCCTTGCTTAGAACTCTTTAGTGTTTTCTTGTTTTTTGTTTGTTTGTTTCTTTCTTTTTTATTTTGGATACTGAGGATTGAACCCAGGGGCATTCTACCTCTAAGCCACACCCCATTCCTATTTTATTTTTTATTTTGAAACAAAGTCTTGCTGAATTGCTAATGATTTTGCTAAATTACTGAGACTGGTCTAGAACCTGTGATCCTCCTGTCTCAGCCTCCCTAGTGCTGGGACTACAGACATGCACCACCATGTCTAGCAGTGTTTTCCCTTTTTACTCTAGCAAACAAACCTCTGTGACATGTGTTCCTCCTAACCTCTCAAATCTCACTCCATGCCATTCTTGACCTCACCAATGTGTGTTCAGCCATTTTGGCCTTTTCTCTGTTTCCCAAACATACCTAAAATATCTCTGCTTAGCCTGGGCCTGCCTTAGGTAGGAATCCTACAGTAAGAAAGGGAGGTATGAACAGATCATTGCTTTCTTTCTTAGCTCTCTATCCCCTACTACTATTCCTTCCATTTTCTCCTCCTAGCTATAGCTTCTATTTCTTCCCACAGTTGAGGAGGAAAGAAGAGAAAGAAAGAAGGAAGGAAGGAAGGAAGGAAGGAAGGAAGGAAGGAAGGAGAGAAAGAGAGAGAGAGAGAGAGAGAGAGAGAGAGAGAAAGAAAGAAAAGAAAGAAAGAAAGAAAGAAAGAAAGAAAGAAAGAAAGAAAGAAGAAAGAAAGAAAGAAGCGAAGGAAGGAAGGAAGGAAGGGAGGGAGGGAGGGAGGAAGGGAGGGAAGGAGAGAGGGAGGAAGAGGAAGGAAGAAAAAGAAAGATCTTCTAAGACTAGCACCAGTGTCACTTAACACATCTAACATTAGTTTCTTCTGGCCCTAATAGATTTCTTGAGTTCTCTCTTTCTCTCCCAGGCTCTTCTATGGACTATTCAAAACCCCAAGTACCTCCGTCTCTGGAAATGCCTCCTTTGCACTTTCCTGACATACGTATTCACTCTCCCCTGGATGCTAAGGAGTTGTAGTTTGGTCCTTCACCTTGGGCCATAGGCCTCCATTTTGATTCTTTCTGTTGAAGTTTCCTAATTCCCTCAGAGATCCCTGAACCCTCCCTTAGGTAGGCCAAGCTCTAGGTGGCCATCTTAGGACTCAAGTAGCTCTGTATCACGTGTGTGTGTGTGTGTCTATATCTCTCTGTCTCTCCTTTTTTAAACCAATGAAGGTAATGATAGTTTTTAACCCTTTCTTTTCAAGACCTACTCAGGTGATCAAGCACCTCACGTGGAAATGTGAGGGTACCTGAAACTTCTTGTCATGGGCCCAGCCCAAGCTATTTTTATGTATTCATATATTCTTTTTTTTCAGCTTTTTTTAACTTTTTATGTTCATTTATTGGTGCATTGTAATTATACATTTTGATATATGTCAGGGTATGAACATCATACATGCACACATTGCACATTTAGCCCTCCCTTCAATTCTACCCTATTCCCTCCCTCTTCCCTCCCTTTCATGCTCCGGATAGTGATTGAGTCTTATAGGTTTGTGTATGTACATCATGTGCTATAGTGTGTTTCCCTCCACCCCCCTCCCAACTCCCTCAGTTAGGTCACCTTCTTTCTCCATCTAAAGATTTCTTCTTCT